>JAOTOL010000967.1:0-188702 GCA_034440575.1 Imbricaverruca yamaguchii
CTGAGTGATGGCTCGCCATCACCAGCTGAGCACGCGCTCTGGGACCACCGGGGTGATCCAGGAACGTGATGTGCCGGAGGGACTACCGAGGATCTGCCGGTGGCGCCAGTTCGCTGAGCCAGTCGGCATCGACGGTGTGGCATCTCATTGACACCCCGGCGACCAATCATCAGCCGGCGCCATCTGGACTGGCTGCCTCTGTGACTCTAATGACGGATATTAACTCCATTAATACCGTCCACGGTGCCGCCGGCTCGCCATTCGTGCCATTGACCATAAAGGCGTAAAACCATAAAGCCATTAAATCGCCAAAAAGTGATCAGGCTTATTAGGAGCCGCAGGAACCCATCCGAGCTTAGCCTATGAAGGAGTGATACTATTATACAAAAAGGCACCGACACACCCAATGAATACCATATCTCCGTTCTGAAACAACTATTTATCCCAGCTTATCTTGTACCGATCACTTGATCTTGCATAACACAACTCTCATGCATCCATGGTTTCCGGGTTGGATCGGCTCCGACTCGGACTGATGCACGCATGATCCTCAGAGCTGCGAGAGCTCTGTCCGTGAGGCATGGTATACCCGGCGTGCGATGTACACGCATGGTCTCCGAGTTCGGTCCGATGTCTCTGAGCTCAGACTCGGACTGACGCACGCGTGACTATCAGAGCCGAGCAACACGCGTCCAATAGACTAAGGTGGACGATCAACAGCCTCTGTTGATCGTCCAATACTCGAGGCGCGCGTGACCACAATATCGGTCGATCAAGATCACAAAATCTTCCCGCCTGGGCGGCTTGGTCTGTGTATGCGGGGGTGCGGAACTGTCCAATCCCTCAGCTCGGGTACAACTTTGTATCTGAGTTGGTGGGCCGGTCAGCGTCCAGGCCACCACGATCTTCACGTGCCGCCGGCCTTGTGTGGATGAGTCTGCGCGGGGGCAATCCACCAGACTGCAGGTATATGCAGTGGGGTTATTGTCGGTCAGGGGGGTAGGTTGCCTGGGTCAGACGCTACGACGACTGCGGCAGTGACGCGGTACCGGCGAGCGCCAACACAGCGCCTGGACCGCCGTGATATTATATTATCTGTATATTCCAATATTTATTGCTGCCAATTATCACTGGGCTATGCAAACTTGGCCGAGCGGCGGTGGCGTGGGAGCGCGTGTCCGGGTGGCGTTGACAGCCGGCCGACAGCCAATCAGCTACCGCAGGTGCCGACCGCGAACGCACAAAAACGTCACCGGTCCGGAGCCGCGCCGCAGCCAACATGAAATCGATGACCGCTGCTGCCGCGTCCGCCGGCGGTCGCATCGTGCCCGCCCCAGACACGTGAGCTGTGGTGTGTGGGAGAGTGACCGCTTCTGGACGTGGGACGTGGTGGGGTGGGGGGGTGTGTGGTGGGGGTGATTGTGTCGCCAGGCTGATAACGTCGTGTGGGACAGCGCTGACAATTTGGTGTAAAGTATACTGGGAGGAAAATGCATGAACAGCGAAGTAAGTAATGGTGGGATATCTTTGGTGTGGATATGACATGGATATGTAGAGTGAGCTGACATGGGTAGACTGAGATGAATGCTGTTGTGTGCATCAACCTGTGTGAAATTCGAGTGATTTTGCCGATTATTGGGCACCTGATACGAGTTGCAAAGTGTTGACGATGAGACAGGACCATGGCAATTGTTTGCTCTTTGCTTCGAGGCTTTCACGGACCGTAATAATCGAACAAATTACATCCAGATCGAATTAAGGCCACGTTTGCATGGACGAGGGAATATCTGGGAACACGACCAGCCAAGTCCGGCTGCACCGCTGCCCACTAAAGAGTTGGCAGATCCGTAATCAAGCATCTTGGACAAATACAATTTGCGCCAGAAGATGGTCGAAGTGAACAAACATGCACACTGGATGCTCCGCGCGGCTGCAGTTGCAATTTGTTTACGCTAGGCAACGTTTGAATGAAATGCATGGCATGTCCGAACTTATATCTGTTCATGGTGATGCAATGCAAACTATGTTATATTTTGTTGAGTGCATCCGGTAATTTAAACAACGAAATCAGATTTCGGGCCTATAGCAGCCAAGCATCGCACCAACATAATGACCGCATATTTCGTTTCAAGTTAATTCAGGTTGTTTGCCGATAACTAATGGCAGGCACTGAAATCCCGTCAGCCACACAAATCCTTACTAATAGGCGCTCACATTATACCACCCACACAACTGTTTATGATAGCACTCACATCCTATCGGCTATACAACTGCTGAGTGGTAGGCACTCACATTCCGTCATCCACACCAATCTGACGTCTTTCAAGAACGTTGACGCTTTTGAAGGTTCCCAAAGAACGTTGACGCTTCGATTCCCGTTGACGCTCCTCAAGAACGTTGACGCTTCGATTCCCGTTGACGCTCCTCAAGGACGTTGACGCCCCGGACATGTCAGAACACAACAACTTGACCAGCTGCTATACGTGCCAAGATAAATGCATGATATTCTTGGGTAGGCAGTCATCGAACGTGCAGTCTTCCGATAAGATGTTATTGCGCTTTGAAGTGCTAAATCGATCATGCGATGCAATTAGTTTCAGTGCCAAGTTACTGCGGCGAGACCGTGAGAAATGTCACATGTATTGAACGCATTTGAATATCTATGGAGGCGTAGGACTACTGACACTGACACTGCTGGGTGGAAGATGCAACTCCAGTTGGGTAGGCTATGCCTAGGCTAACAGTTGAGATTGCGCTGGGCCATGTCAGTCACAGCTACCACATCCATCGGGCTATGTCAGTCACACCTGCCACATCCATTGAGCTGACACCTGATGCGTTGGCAGCTGAGGGACAATTCCTGCCCAACTACACAACTGATGCAGATTGGTGCTGAACATCATATTGCAATGCACATACGTCTGGACCTTGGACCCAGAGACGGCTATGTATAGAGTCAGAAAACGTGCCTGCGAAACTATGAGCAACAGGTTTGGTGGCCCATTCATTTCGGCAAAGTTGTTGGGAAAACCATTCCGTATCGTTAGCGGGAAGATGTTATCCAACTATATCGTGCATTTACAGGTAATATTGTTAGTTGCTTCAGTTCAGCGGGCTTTAAGCCGAGCAGACTGTCAAGAGCAAGAAAGTTGGGCCTGGTTTACCCTAATTTACATATGTGGCCGGTTAGTGAAATGACCTCCCCGCCATCGAGTGGCAGTACATTCGCAGTACCGAACTCAGTCTAGAGTATCCAAAACTTCCTCCTTGCTGCTCTGGGAATATTTATTGCCAGATCACTCCGCCCTCGGGATCCGACAAGCAATGGATCGTGATAATGTTCGATAGTCCTCTTCAACTTCTGCCGAAAGGCGTGCAGCATAAATTCAAAGTGGAGCCTTGCTATTGTAATAGCGGAGCTTGGCCAACGCCAACGTTGTGCAACGCCCACCCTCTCATGGCGCCGGTCAGGGGCCCATGGGGAAGGGCCAGGGGGCCAGTATCACCCTTAAAATGACAAAGGCATCGCTTTGCTAAGGAACCGCATTGGGACGACCCCTTGAGATTGCGCAGAAGAATAGGGGAGAGAGAGAGAGCTAGATGTATATATATAAATATATAGTTAAAGAGAGAGGGAGTCGAACTGTAACCTATAAATATATAGTTCGCTAACTATATCTCTATGTATATATCTAGCTATACTAATACATCTCAAACTGTAAATATATATATATATATAAAGAGAGAGAGAGAGAGAGAGAGAGAGAGAGAGAGAGAGAGAGAGAGAGAGAGAGAGAGAGAGAGAGAGAGAGAGAGAGAGAGAGAGAGAGAGAGAGAGAGAGAGAGAGAGAGAGAGAGAGAGAGAGAGAGAGAGAGAGAGAGAGAGAGAGAGAGAGAGAGAGAGAGAGAGAGAGAGAGAGAGAGAGAGAGAGAGAGAGAGAGAGAGAGAGAGAGAGAGAGAGAGAGAGAGAGAGAGAGAGAGAGAGAGAGAGAGAGAGAGAGAGAGAGAGAGAGAGAGAGAGAGAGAGAGAGAGAGAGAGAGAGAGAGAGAGAGAGAGAGAGAGAGAGAGAGAGAGAGAGAGAGAGAGAGAGAGAGAGAGAGAGAGAGAGAGAGAGAGAGAGAGAGAGAGAGAAAAAAAAAAAAAATTTTTTTTTTTTTTTTTTTTTTTTTTTTTTTTTTTTTTGAGAGAGAGTAGGAGGAGAGGAGACAGATATAGAGAGGGACGCGAATGACAACACGGACGGTGTATATTCCGGACCGGAGGGTGACGTCATAACTTGCGGGCCGGAGTAGGGGCACTGGTTTCGGTTGAGCCGCGGCGGAACTTTTACACAAGTGTATTGACACTCGCGACCGTGCTGCGTCGGCCGCGGCTGGATGTCGCTGCTCACACGCCAGGTCAATAGTGCGCTCAAACACACAGCTGTGACTTTGTTTGTGCTTTTTAGCCCGCACCGGAACGGGGAAAGGCCCCTCGAGAGCTCATTCGTGATCTTTCCGGAATAGCGGCTGAATGAGTGGGGTATAGACACGGCATTTAACCTAGTTTTTTTTCATGCATTTGCTTGATATAGCTCGTACAAATGTGAAATACAGGACGTAAAACGGCATTGACCTGAGACGGGTCAACACGCGCCCTGGAGGGCCTCTGGAAATTACGCGTACTGGATTCGGGGGCGGATTCCGAACCTCTAAAATTTCCGGGCTCCTATTAAAGCTGGAGCAACGAAATTCACAGGATGGATGGGTACCATAGAACACTCTATTGTGTGCGAATTACATCGTCCCGTCCCGTCTTGGGGGGGGTCTTCAACCGTCCCCTCAGGTTTTTGGCGGATAGCGGACGAACGGCAAGCAGCAGCGCGCCCAAAATTGGCTACCTTTTTTCCACATCAATTTGACATGCTTATTTTTTTTTAGGTAAGGTCATCTAGGGTCAACGAGTTAGTCAAGGTCAAGTGAGGTCACCTACAAAAAAGTTCAACCAGTCGTCACGCTTTAACTGATACAGATATTGTAATGAAACTTTCAGCGTTTGCTTATTTTTACGGATGCAATAAAACGTATGAGTTCAATTTTGTTTCGTATTTGACTGCATATGAATTTTACGCATTTGCCAAATTGAAGTTTAAATACAGGTTTCTGGCTAAAGTAATAATTTTTTATTAGGGAAAGTTGACTTCCAACAACCTTCTCGGTCTGCTCTATCCATTAGAAAAGGAAAATTTCAGAAAATTTGAAAAATCAAAATTATTAAATTTCCAAAAATTATTTATTTTGTATTTTTGGGGGCCAAAAAACTCATAGCCCAGGTCGATTTCGCTGTCCTTTTCTCATTCCAAATAAATTTTGTTTTTTCATATATACCCCAAAATGAACTCCCCAGAGTCAAAAACCTAATGTAAGTCGTTAAAAGTCATGAAAATCTAGCCCCCCTGGTGACGTCACTTTTAGGGGAAATTGTTTTGGAGGGTGGACCCCAACCCTACTCGTCGAGCGCTTTCCGATGACACCGCTTTCGTTTTTGTGCGATGCTTAGTTTGGATTTTAGAGTGGGGTCTTCAACTGCCTCCCCCGCCCGCCACACCGAGACGGGGTGGGAGGATTTGACCGAAAGACGGCGCGGGTTAAGCAACGCGCCTGCCATTTCTAAGCAGGTACGCAAAAATGATGTATATTTGCTGGCAACATCTGGAGTTATGTACGCAAACCGGACGGGTGGACAGATTTCGCCCCTTCCTCCGGGGCATGTGTACCCGTCCGTCTCGGGGGTCTTCAACCGCCCTCATCAGGTTTTTTGCGGATAGTGGACGAACGGCGCGCACCAGCGCACCCAAATTTGGCATACCTTTTTCCCACATCAATCTGACATGCTGCTTCAAAATTTTGAAGTCAGGTCATCGAGGGTCAAGTGAGGTCACCTCCAACAATGTTCAACCAGTCGTCACCCTTTAACGGGATACAGATATTTTAAGGGGAAACTTTCGCCGTTTGCTTATCTTTTGGGATGCAACAAAACGTACCAGTGGAATGTTTTTTTTTTCGTTTTTGACTACATATAAACTCGACTTTGACTACTACAAATATTTTGCATATTTGCCAATTGCAGTTCAAATAATACGATTCTGGCCAAAGTAAGCATTTTGTGGTAAGGAAAGTTGTCTTCCAACAACATTTCTCGGTCTGGTCTACACATTGGAAAATGAAAATTAAAGATACCTTGAACCTCAAATTTTTTGAAATTTCAAAAAAAAATAATTGGGGGGAGCAAAAAAATGTTATTGCCCTGGTTGATTTCGCTGTCCTTTTCTCATTCCAAATAATTTGATAAATAATACAAATAACACAAATATACAAATAATTGCTTTCATATATCTCCCAAAATGAACTCCCCATAGCCAAAAAACATAATGCAAGTCGTGAAACGTCGTAAAAATATAGCCCCTGGCGACGTCACTTCGGGGGAAATTAGTTTGAGGAATGTATCCGAATCGTCCTCGTCGAGCGCTTTCCGATGACACCTCTTTCGTTTTCGTGCGACACTTAGTTTGATATTGGGGTTACTATCCCCCCAACCCCGAGACGTGGTGTGAGGATCTGACCGGAGAGACAGCGCGGGTTAAAGTGAAAACGATTTCCAAATCTTTTAAGATACGACTATTCGGTTAACACGCGCCCTAGGGGGGGGGCGAAATCTGACCACCCCCCTGGTTTTTCGTAGATAACTCCAGATTTAACCGGACGATGTGTGTCATTGTTTGTGTACCTGCTACAAAATGACCGGCGCGTTGTTTAAAGTAAGAAAATGAAAATCTACCGAAATATTTTTGAGTTAGGGGTGGTTAAAGATTTGTAAAAATCATCAGCACCAGTCCACAAATATCGGCGCTGGTGCGCTCCCCGTATATTGGCAAAAAGGAACTGTTCTTGGGAAAGCTAACGACTTGTTTGATGTATATTGTTATGCTATGTTGTTTTAAAAGTCATGTCAGGTCACCGAGGTTAAGTCAGGTCAAGTTCATGACAGGTTAATTGAAACAAACTTTGTCAGTTGGAATGTTGTCATAAATGCACATGACTGCCATTCGATTGATCTCACTTAACATGTTACTCCCAACACATCCCGAAATCTACTGCTTGTCATTATGTGCCTAAGAGTTTCCATACCTTTTCATGTATTTCATTCCTTCTTTGCGAAGCCGATTGTGCCGAGACACCAAACGGAACAGACGGGTGGGCAGCCTGGTTCCGGTAACTGGAGCAGGTAATGACCTTATAAAGTGCTCCTATACAGGTGACCTGAGATCAAATGACGGATCTGGCATCCGTATTGCATCATTAGTAATGTTCAAAACATGACTAATGTCAATTTTGGAGCATTTAAACACAATCACAGCGACCCATAACAATGACAAGCCAAGCCACGCAAAACCAGAAAATTTGCAATTTTGACCTCATGTGACCTTGAATGCAGTGATCTAAGGTCATGAAATTTGTGCACGATAGAGATCACGATCTTACCCATCTACCCTACGAATTCCGTTGCTCTAGCCTTAGTAGGAGCCGAGACCTTTGGGTCGGAATCCGCCCTCCAGTGCGGGTAATTTTCAGAGGCCCTCCAGGGCGCGTGTTAAGTCGTAGCATTTTATGATCAACATCAGGTCATGCTGTTCCTTTTCATGTTGCCGAACAACTTGTTAGTTCAATATATTATTTATCGCCACGGCTACTGACCTGAGGTGGGTGAATTTCCTTGTTTTTTTAATTTTCGTTTTCTCGTTCCCGTCATTATGCTACTTTGATACAAAATAGTTTATCTCTGTTTGGTAGCACTACGCAGTAATTCATCGTGAATTTGCTTTTGTGGAACTGCTGCCTTGTTTCATTATGACTTGTTATGCAGCTCCTGAAGCAAAACACCCTTGCCAACACCATTGCCATGCAGCTCCTGGTTAAAACACCATTGACCTGTTGTCAATGGAGATTGCTTCTTTGGACCCCACCGTGCCTATATCACAACCCACGATGAGAGAGGCATCTATGTGGAACAATCTGACTTCATTTCGTTTTTTGATGGTTTGGCTGACCTTGCAATTGAGCAATTGAATGCGGCAGTAGTAATTTGTGGAATGTGTAGGTGTACTTTGGTGTATGCGATTAAACCATATATGTTTTTTGTTGCGTTCCCAGTGAAGTAAATGATCAACAAGCATACTGGACCACCATTCATCTTCGCTCCCTGAAAACGTTTGTGCGAGAGGAGTGCAAGTGCTCACAAGGAGTGAATAGTTTATTTACCATTTGCATGTATGGATAGAATGAAGTGGCCTAACCGTGTTGTGGTGCGTGTTTCAGGCACGATAACGGCGACGGCAGAGTCGGCAGCCAGCAGCGCCGATACGCTACCCGGCTTCATATCGGAGCCGAAACCTTCCAGGTCAAGGGAGTGGCAGTCGGTTGTGCTACCGTGTCAGATCCGGGACCGTGGTGAGCACCAGCATACTCCGCCAGGTCATCCATGGACCAGGGCGATATCGGGACATGTCACAGATATGGATGTAGGATGAAGGTCAGACGGGCGCAAAGACATGCGTTTAAAGTTAGCACGACATAATGGTGTGGAAATTACAGACAATGCGTGCCGTTCGGGTGGCACGGTGATGAGGACGGAACAGCACATGAGGCGTTTCCAGCAGCAGACCAATCTCCGTGGAATTAGGCGTCCTAATGAAAACACTTTGACGTCAGCATTGCACTCGAGTGACAAATTTGTTCACACATTACTTTGACCTCACTACTAACTGTTGTTGTAAGCAAGATATACAAATGTGGTGAATGATATTATGCATCACCAACTTTAAAGATTCAGAGCTATTCAAAGCATGCTACTCAACCTCTTTTTGTTAATCTTGCAGGGCCGATCTAAACAAATACATATCGGCCTGCGACTAATCCGTCACCCATCGTTGCCGTAGTTTTCGTACCATGGTCATAAGGTAGATAGGATGTCGTGCTTCAGTGACGACCACATGCAAGCTGGTGACAGTTAGGCCAACACATGTGTCACGTGCAAAGGCTAAGGTCACATATCCCGTGGAGGTGAAACTCCTGGAACGATCTTGAGTATGCTTAATATGCTCAGCTCGTGCATGTTTAGAGCACGTAATTTGTCATTACATTATTACCTGGTGCAAAGTTATAAACGAAAAATAGCTACTTCTAGTCTGAACCTTCACTTGCTACAACGACTTGATGTTGGGCTGCATCAGGGGTTACATTTTATGTTTCTGCAGTTTTTTCTTCAGCATTTGTCTAAGTACCCATCTTTTTACTTTTGATGCATCCTGTATGGTTTGTTTCTGCGACATATGTATCTGCATATATTGCATTGAAACGAGGCTCTGTCCCAATTTTGACCTGACATAGCTCTGATGCTCGAGAAGCTGGAGCCAAAAGTGATCGCACAATGTGCACAAATGAATAGTCGGAAGGTGTGTCAAATATCAAAGCGTTATTGTGAACAGCTCAGGGGCTAGCTCGGAAGAAACCTTAGGGGTGTAGAAATAACTCCCCGCACCGTGTGGTATGTGATATCTTCATGAATAAGACCCATCCCTTCCCACTACATGTGAGCATCTTTCACAGGGTTCACAGACTACTGCATTAGGAAGGGCAATTATTTCACAATGATGCTTTCAGTGTGATATAATATTTCACTGCAGGGTCATGACGATTGAGTCTGGATTACATTTGATGTGGTAAAGTCTACACAGTATTCAAATATTTATACATATACATTTCAGCAATGGCAACAGCAGCTCAAGACATTTGGTAGGATTAGGTTGCCATTGCTTCGTTGCCAAATATTTCAATGCAGCGATGTGCATGTGCCCTGTTCCATAGGAAGCCTTACTCAGTTAGGAACCACTTCATTCCGGACCAGAACACCGCCACTGGGGTGACAGCCCCCCAGTCTCTCCTCCTCCTATCCCTCCCTGTCAAATACAAATCCGGACTATGCGTCTCAATACGAATATGCATGCACATGCCATGCGGTGGTCCTGAAGTCGTAGTTATCGCACGGATGGCAGTCCTACTGACGAGAACTTCTCACTCGCAAGTTCACCAGTGGACGCAAGCCCAGTCAAAAGCGCTCGCACGCCGCCAATGACGACGATCTGCGGTTCCACTTTGCCGAAATGATTATATGATGCAGGGCAGTTTCAAGACAGAGCACCTCGATCGGCTTGAAGAGCGTCTGCTTCAGGCCGTGCATGCATATTCGATCCGCTGTTATCCACTGCACGCATCAAGAGGCATGACACGGAACCAGCCGCGCACTCCGTGAATCACGATGGGGACATATGAAATCGGAATTTCATCCAATTCGGTTATTTGGGAGAGCATCTGTAGCTTTACGAGGGCATTAGAGCCAGCCTTTCGGGCACAAGTGCAGAGTTTACTGCCACTTCACGCGACAGGGCGAAACGCTCCTGAACAGTTTGTTCCGTTTACGACTGTTCGGATCGCACTTTCCGCATTTCGATCACTCTTTGCATAACGTTATTAGCCGAACACTTATCGAGGTGAAGAAAAATATGGAACGATGTTTTTTCTTCCGTGTATACCGGGAATGGTTCAACGGCTATCAATCACTTATCTAGTGGCCATTATGCCCTAGCTTTTAAGCATACGAGACATGTGCATATGTGATGCAGTTGCGTGTGCTCTGGAATATGCCGGCAACATAGACATTGCCATTCATAATGCACCACGAGTCCACTTCGTAAAATGAGGACCAGTCTTGCCTACCTGTTGTTTGCTGAATCGTAGCCCGCGACTGTGTGAAATATATTAATATATTTGTTTCCCAAGTCCAACGTGATAATTTGGATACGGTTTCCTGCAGTTTTGTAAATAGATCCACGTTGTTTTTCTTTGCGTTGTTTAATCAAATGACTGGAATCAAACCGGAACCAATTCTACAGTTGAACACCTGGTTCTATTTTCTTGAAATTTCGTGTGAAAACATAAGCTAGTAGTTAGTATATATGTACAATATGCTAACTCGTCAGTAGCAGTGAGGTGATCAAACAAAATTAATGGCATTAGGACATACGAAATGCGTCTGAACAAGGTGCAGGCTAGATATTCAAAGTCAAAGCCAGCCATGTTCGACATCGATGCATCCGGTGTTGCTGAAAGTGAAACTGTGGCGCAAATGAACATGAAATTAACGTTTGCACAGGCCGAGCTATAATATGGGAGTATTTTATCGATACACTTGCAAAATTGGTGATTCACCTCTCAAATAATACCTCCCGCTTGCTTTCAGGTCCGTACATCGTCGTCTGGAAGAAGGGACCACGTGTGATCAGTGCACGTGAGACAATCGTGGCACGTGACACTCGCTACAGCCTGGAGCAGGGCTACAACCTGAGGATAGCCAACTTGCGGCCGGGAGACCACGCCTCCTACACGTGCTCCCTGGACACGGAGCCCTGACCGAGCTCACGCACCAGCTCGAGGTGCTATGTGAGTAGGATGCACCAGCATAAGTTGTGTTACAATGGAATTAAAAGGTGCATTGCGCTGCGAATAAGATGCGTTTCGACTGCAAGAGGACCGACCGAGTCTGTCCTAGTTTCTTCTCCCGGCCAACGGCGAAGGACCATATCTCGTCGTTCGCCGTATTTGAACCTCGAATGGTATGCCTCTCTAACGGTGGACAAATAAAGAGAATAAAATCTTCGTTGGCTGTGCCGACCCCTTCGCCCCATGGCACAACCGACGACCGAGTCGGGGCAAGGGAGGATGTAGAAGCATCAGAGGCAATGGAGTTAAACAGCCACAACCGCAATAATTGCGGTTGTGGCTGTTTAGTATAATCACCAGCATATGTGTGAAGTTGATATACCGTGAAACGTTTTCCGAGATCATTATCCTACGTCATCGTCGATGACGCCATCGGAAATGTCGTGCTGCTGTCCATCCGTGCGTCCATCCAATATTCCGGCTGTAGCTGACAAGTTAGAGTTACAATTTGGGCACAGCATGGATTTGATGCACGCACCGACATCTGTTTGGTAAGGACTACGAAGCAGATTGATTAGTTTTGTGAACATTAACGGACACGGATTGGATGACGGATTGGTTCTACACCATATACTATGAAAATGAAAATTGAACAAAATCATTATATTTCATTATGTTGCCCGACCGTATCTTTGCGCGACAAAATGTTGATATTAGTGAATTCCGAGTGGTTGCCATTTGGTTATCTGAATAATATGTGATGTCACTAAGCGACAACTACATTGTCATACTCATACGTACCGGTATTTAGATGTCAAGCGTATGCATACTTAGCTTGAGCTGGATTCATTACATAGCTCTTCAGTTTCCAACCAGCATCAAACAACTATGCAATTCAGATGAATTCAATCATACTATTGGCAACTGGCGTATGGATGTACTACTAATGATTACATTGAGCAACTCACTCAGCCCACATGTAGCTTCATTTTTACCTGGGTAGGCAGACGCCTACATATCCATTATGGATATCCCACCCTGCATGTGAACTGAGGGAAAAACCGACTGTTAACTTACGATTAGATGACAAATTGCTGTCAGTAATACGGTGTATGCATTATATTTGTTTTGCTATTCATACATAGGCAAGCCAAGTGTGTAATTTTCATCGTCGCGTTCTAGTGTTCGTGTCGCGAACGCGTGCTTTGGGTTGCCGTGCGGCAGAGTACCTTTGCTGGTGCCATTTCGAATGCATATTACTCTGATTTGCATGTATGACTTGGCCTGTAACTTTGTTCAAAACACTTGGTGAGTACGATACGCTAGTATCGTTGGCTTTCTTAATCAGTAAGCCCATAAATTGGAATGCCCGTTCCCGACAGGCCCCAGATGTGATTGGTGGGATTAGCCAAGCTAGGGCAAATTCAGAGCTGTTCCCAGATGTGATTTGTGGGATTAGCCACGCTAAGCTAAACCAAATTAAACTATACTACTTTGAACCCACCAAACACCAGGTACTCCCAGACAAATTCGGGGTAGTTTTTTGGAAGACGACTTTGGCGTCCATTTGCTGCCTAGTCCTTTCGCTTCGTCAATTAGCATGAAATGCTTGCGCACTCCTGCGTAGGGGGTCCAAAACCCCTCATGCTTTAGTCGGACACTCCATACCTTTGTATGAACGGTGTACACCGTTGGAATGTCTGACGACACTTCTTCCTCATCCCGAGCGCGTCGCACCGTTTCATTCCAAGGGTGTCGTCCATCGTGGCCTCCGTCTATTCTGGCACCATTCTGGACGGCCACGTGGTGAACAAGGGTGGGTGGATCATTTTGGCGCGTCAGGCGGCCTCGTAGTGACCGCGGCTGGGTGGGCCGTTTTGGCGCCATTTTCAGACGGTCCGGTGGTGACTACGGTTCCGCCAGCGGGGGTGCTGGTGCTGGAGCGTGGCAGTGTCGCCGACTTCCAGTGCACCGCCCACGGCAATCCGCCGCCCTCCATGTTCTGGAGGAAGCAGGTGAGCGCGTGACCGGATCCCACCTTGCTGTGAAGGAAACAGGTGAGCGCGTTACTGATGCTCACCTTGTTATGGAGTAAACTGGTGAGCACGTGATCCCTCCGTGCTATGGAGTGAACAGTTTCTGATGGCACCAGCCGAGTACGTGTCACCAAGTTATTCTTTTTGCAAGAAATAGGTGATCACGTCGCATCCTTCACGTCCTACACGTGGCCACGTTGTATCCTCCGCATTCCCTGGGTAGCATGTGGCTACGTGGTATTATCAGCGTTCTCCGGGTAAAATGTGACTACGTGGCATCTTACGTGTTGTTCATGGTGCAGATGGCCACGCATTATCCTCCATCCATATCATATAGGAAGTGGGTGAGCACTTGGGTTCATTCGAATGGCGAAGGAAGCAGCTTAATATATGTAGTGTCCTTTGTGGTCTGGATGAGTCAGATCAGCACGCAATACCCGCCACAGTCTGGATGGGTAGCATCTACACGCGCCACACTTCGCGCTCTGAGAGACCCGGTCAACATATGGTAGCCGCGATGTTCGGAAGGTTTAGCTCATGGTATGCACCTTCTATTTCCTGGAGGGGACAGTTCAACGCACGGAAACTCTGCTCCCGTCAGTGGGTAGCTGATGTACGGAATACAAATCATCCACGTTGTCGACGGTGATGAGCTGTGCATATGGGTCAGGTTGCGGCGGACCTCGAAAGATCTTGATTTGAAAACGAAATTTCGTGCTCCTTTGATAATTAATTGGAAATGGGAGTTCATGGGCTGCATTTGAACGTCGCGAGATAACCTGCTTATTATTTGGATGATCTTTTTTCTTCGGAAATGAAATGATCAAGTAGCTTCATAACGTCTATAATCATCATTCCTGGTGTGTTTTGTTAATTGAGTAAGGGCGTTTTCAAGTTTTGCAGGCCTGCGGAAAAGTTTGGATTGAAATGTTTTAAATATCGCGTACACCTCGAAGAGTAATTTCACGGCATCTTCGAGAAATGAATGAATAAACAAATGTGAACACAGCAATCAGCTGATAAATGCATGCATGCGGCAACAACACAGTAGGATTCGTTTGACACAACAGCTGTTGCAGTCTGCAGTAGCGCTGAACGTTTGCTGCTACGTGTGGTTTCAACACACTACGACTATTGCATCTATACATCCCAATACATCCGCACACAGAACGTCGGCGAGCGGGCTGCAATACCACGCGACATAGGCCCACTGCGAGATGCGGCTGAGCTTGAAATTAATAGTTTCGTACCATTAATCGTTAATCATTTCGGGATGGGCGGCTCAATAACTTCTACGCTGTATTTCCTCGACTGAGACATCATAATGTAGTTCGGTAATCGACTGGAAGAGCTTCAGTTGTCCAGGAAAATAAGTTAGCTTTAAGCAGCGTTCTTTCGCCGCCAGTATTCGTTGTTGTACTGATGGCAAATATTGTTCGCTAGCTTGCTTATTGAAACTGATGAACATGTCGACAGCACCTATTCTCATTGTCTTTTTCCGCACTGCCAGAAAAGCCTCCATGCACCATTGCCTTCCAGGTACCATTAATATTCGTTCTGATCACATTGTAACCACAAATAAGCCGATCTAAACGTGTTGACTGTCGCGTGTTATGTAGCTTTCCAACAGGGGTTCATTCTTTTGTACTAAATTTGATCCTGGGCTTCGTACACCAACTATTCTACAAGATATAGATTATCAGATGCGTCAATATCCTCACTAAAATTTAGACAAACATCAATTTTAGCCATGACCAATGTATTTATCTTTGTGTGGCAAATACCCTCCGTAATGCTTCAGGGCCCTCTGGAACTTGCTGTTCTCTTTGACGACACGTTTTTCATCTCAATTTCCGATATCTAAGTTATAGTTATTTCTCATAGCTTGTCGTTCATGGCATATCATTTGATCATCAATACTACCGAAGTGTATTCCAGAAGCCAGGCGTTTGTGGAAAATCTATGATCCGCAGAGAAAGGCGTCATTACTTTAGCATGAATCTCAAGATTTATCGCGGTGCTATGCCTGCGCTTTCTGCTATTTAATTTGAACTGATAGGGTAATGAATTTGTCGATTAATTCCAATCTTATTTGAATTAATATTAATGGATCGAATTGATGAATCGAAACAGTACACTCAAATGACACACAAGCAGGCGCAGAACTACAATTATCTGCGATGTGCATCTCCCAGTCTAGTGGGAGGAAGATGGTCATGTCGTCAATCGTTGTTTTTGCCGCCCAGATCGCTGGTGTGCAGGTCTGGGGGGGGGGGGAAGTATGACGAAAGCCACAGATCGTATGCACCAAACTTCCACCGAAGATTGATGCAATGTTCTAATTGACTTTCGTTTAAACCGAACCCGAATGTTGCTCAATTCGGCACCGATAAAATATGTTTTCTGACTTACTGTGGTTCACCCTGTCTTTTCGATTATCGTGTCAGGAGATCAGAAAACAAACTCGTCCGCTATCCGCGAAAAACCTGATGAAAGAGGGCGGTTGAAGACCCCCCCCCCCGAGACGAGAGGGGTTAATCAATCTCAGAAGTACAGCAATTGTACGCACTTCCGACATATGAGACCTCAGAGACGACAAAGCGAATTGTCTTCAAATAGTCAACAATTGATTCAGCAAGACTGCATTCGTGACTTGCTTCTGAATCACATGGTAGCTCCTACCAAATGTCTTTAGACCAAATGGCGTAATATAGTCCTCTGGAACCAAGTACTAAAACATCAGGCTCCGTCTTTGGGGCTCCTCAGGATGGCGCCCACAATGTACCTCGCACCACCTGAGCAGTCCTCGCAGTTCTGCATGGCCGAGGTTTAGAAAGTAGACTTGGCTTGATGTTTGTAGCTGATGGGAATGCTTGTAAAGTAATGCATTATGTGGATAGTGTGTCGATATCTATTTTTGTAATGAAGGTGCTTAAGTGTAGAAACGCCCAAGAATAAATTAGCATTATAAGCAGACGTGTGCGGCTTTTGTTCGTCTGGCCAGCTGCACCTCATCCGATCCCCTCCAAACTTGGCCAAAAACTCGAACGAAATTCATCCAGGACGGTACATTAGTTTTCAGATGACCTTTCACGAGGTGACTGAAAGTGGCATCCTTGAATTCACTATTGGTGTTGGTGAAACCTATGCCATCCATTTTCCCTGTGCACATTTCTTCAATGACAATTTCTCGACGTAGCACTACTTGTCTCTAATGCATTGCGTATAAAAACGTGCTTTCTCACAGTCGTCCATTGCATGCGTGTGACAGACAGTTCGCTTATCGAAGCTGATGGTGCCGATAACTGCCACCCAGAACCCGTCTCGGTCTGTAGAAGACGGCGCTGCACCAATTGATGAAGTGTGTACCACATTGTGTACAGCGTGGTGATGAGTGTCAGCTTTGAACGTCCCCGATAACACAGTTGGTGAGATCGCCGCCCGCTTTGATCTCCTTTATCCTGGCCGGGTTAGAATCGTAGGATAGACAGGGCTCGACCCCGACAGGGCAGAAAGGATTATAATTACTTCATGGAGGTGAAAGTGTTGAGCCTGTGACCTACAGAATATCAGACAAACCAGGCTGCCAAAGTGCCACATGGTGATGGCTCACAGTAAGAACCATACGCCGTGTGCGAGCTGTGCGACTGCGAATGCGAACTATCCCCGCAGTCGCTAAAATGAAACAAAGAAAAATGTTTACTCTACGGATGCTCTTCAATTTGGCATCCAGTCACTTATATCTTCGCATCCAGCAGCATGTGTAACTGCAGGCTGCAGTGGCGGGTCACTACTCTATGCGCTGATAAAATGTGCGCAACGCACAGATTTGGTGATCAGCAGTGATATAAGCGGTAGCGAAACATGCAAGTGGCACAATGAGTATTATATCTGCAAGATAATTGAATATATACTTGTTGCACACTCACTTTTGAAGAACAAGATGAACCGCTTACAGGCCACAGAGGCGTATCTTTGCATGCTTTTGATCTCCGATCGGGGTGAAGCATGTCCCCAGTGTTCCTCCCACTTGTAGATCCGCCATGGCGCTATGATCTGTGCGAAGCATGTTCCCAGCATTCCCCACCTCTGGATCCACCATGGCGCTATAATGTTTTTTTCCGGCGTACACGGTACTAAAAGAGAAGACCAATGCAGAACGACCCTCTGCACAACTGAGCGATCAGGGCAACATTGTGGGGATGATGGTCGGTGTGTACACTCTGAACAGTCTCTCGGGTGACTGAATCTTGACGCGGTATTTTCAGCTACAGTTATAAATTTAGAGAACACACAGATCATTGACAGTAGCATCTAAGATTGATTTAACTTTTTTCCGGAGTCCCTGAATGTCGCTTCGAAGAAATATGTAAAATATAGCCTTCGGCTGGCAGACTTGGTTCTTCCATTCGTTTACAATGTTTGTTTGCATCCGGAACTTCGGTGTGTCCAATAACGCTTGCACGTGACTCTAGTTTGTGCATAATACAGCTACACTGCTGCTGTCTGAAATCATATCTAGTGATATCAAATACATATTAAGAGATGGAGGGCATGTTGAGAAGGTTCGTAGTAATGTTGTGATGCTTTTCGATCGTGCGCTATACCATGTATTAGAGAGATAATGGATGTCATGGGCATATGAACCGATAGGGGCGCAGAGGTAAGCCCTCAAATTCGGATGAGCTTAGTATTGACCCTATGAGCACTATATGGAAATAATAGACTTCAATATGATTCTGCTCCCCTCTAAATTGAACACACCATCATGTGATATTGATGTCATTGATTTGTTGATAAGTGAGTGGTTCTGTGAAATGTTTATCATTGCCTGTGGTGCTGTAGTGGGGCTTCTGCACCTAATGCACAGCTGACACGCGCCCTGGAGGGCCTCTGAAACTTACTCGCACTGGGGGAGGTGGGGGGGCGGATTCCGCCCCCCTAAGATCTCGGCGCCCATGAAGGCTAGAGCAACGAAATTCACAGTGTCGATGGGCACGATAGGTAACTCTATTGTGTGCAAATTTTGTGAACTTAGGTCAATATCTTCAAGGCCAAATGAGGTCAAAATTGCAATGATTTCTGGTTTTGCGTGACTTGGCTTCTCACTGTTATGGTTCGCTGTGAGTGTGTTTAAATGCTTCAAAATTGCAATTAATGATGCTTTGGACATTATTAATGATGCAATACATATGGCAGATCCGCCATTTGACCTCAGGTTACCTATATAGGAGCACTTTATCAGGTCATTGCCTCCTCCAGTTACCGGAACCGGGCTGCCCACCTGACTGCTCCGTTGGGCGGCTTTCACAATCGGATTCGCAAAGAAAGGAGTGAAATACATGAATGAAGTATAGAAACGCTTAGGCACAAAAAGACAAACAGTAGGATGTGTAGGAAGTAACATGCAAAATGACATCAATCGCATGACAGTCATTTCCATTTATGACAACATTCCAGTTGACTGTGTTTGGTTCCATTAGCCTGTCATGATGACTTCGGCGACCTAACATGACTTTTAAATTATATAGCATAGCAATATGCATCAAACAAGTCGCTTAGTGTTGTCAAGAACACTTCCCTTTTGTCAATATACAGGAGGCGTATCAGCACCGATTTCTGTGATCTGGCGCTGCGATTTTTCAAACAAATTTTTCACGGACCATAACATAAAAACCTTTCGTCCAAGTTTTATTTTTCTTGCCTTACCCAATGCGACGGTCATTTCTAAGCAGGTACGGAAAAATGGCGTATATCGGCCGGTACAATATGGAGTCGTGTACGAATAATCGGAGGGGTGGGCGGATTTCGCCATCCACCCCACCAGGGCGTGTGTTAACCTGTCATAAACTTGGCCTGACTTGACCTCGGTGACCTGACATGACTTTGGAACAATGTAGCATAACAATATACATCAAACAAGTCACTAGTGTTGCCAAGAACACTTCCTTTTTGCCAATATACGGGAAGCGCATCAACGCCGATATTTGTGGCCTGGCGCTGAGAAAAGTTTTTGATTTACCGACCCCTAACTCGAAAATGTTCAGTCGATATTCACTTGTCTTCTTTTAAACAACGTGTTGTTCATTTCTAAGCAGGTACACAAACAATGGCGTATATCGGGCGGTAAAATCGGCAGTTATCTACGAAAAACCGGAGGGGTGGGCGGATTTCGTCCCCCCTCCAGGGCCCGTGTTAACCAGTCCCGTCTCGGTGGGGTCTTCAACCACCCCCCTCAGGTGTTTCGCGAATAGCGGACGAATTTTGCCTACCTTTTCCAACATCAATTTGACATGCTCATTCAAAATGTTTATGTCAGGTCATCTAGGGCCCAAGAGTTAGTCAAGGTCAAGTGAGGTCACCTCCAAAAGAGTTCAAACAGTCGTCACGCTTTAACGGATACAGATATTTTAATGAAACTTCCAGCGTTTGCTTATCTTTACGGATGCAACAAAATGTACAAGGAAATTTTTTTATATCGTTTTTGACTACCTATACATTTTGCGTATTTGCCAAATTGCAGTACAAATACAGGATTTTGGCTAAAGTAAACATTTTTTTATTGGGGCAAGTTGACTTCCAACAACGTTTCTCGGTCTGCTCTACCCATTGGAAGAATAAAATTAAAGAAAACATGAAAACTCTAAATTTTGAATTTTGAAAGAGTAAATATTTTATTTTTGAGGGGCCCAAAAAAATTATAGGCCTGGTCGATTTCGCTGTCCTTTTCTTATTCCCCAATTGTTTTCTCATATATCCCCAAAATGAACCCCCCAGAGTCAAAAGCATAATGCAAGTCGTGAAAAGTCGTGAAAATCTGGCCCACCTAGTGCAGTATTTTTTGGGAGGGTGTACCCCAACCCTACTCGTCGAACGCTTTCCGATCACACCTCTTTCGTTTTCGTGCGATGGTTAGTTTGGATTTTAGAGGGGGTCTTCAACCGCCCCCCCCACCTCCCGAGACGGGGTGGGAGGATTTGACCGGAAAGACGGCGCGGGGTAATGGTAGTTTCAGTAGCGATATGCCTACACTTGGTGATCATACGTAGAACGTACTTTATCATCAGGACGAGCAGGAGACATGTGTGTAGTATTCGAATATCATATCAAGCTGGCCTTCAGCCACGCCGATAGGGAAAGTGTTGTTGGTCAGACTTTCCTGTGTGCGGTGTGGCTCACTATGACCCACAGAACGCGTAAAGTAGTGGTTGGTAGCGTGGTGAACGCTCGCGTGCACTACTAACTGCTTTGGCGGTCCGGGAACTGGCAAGCACCATTAAGACACTTTCCTTTGTCAGTGAGTAATCTGTGTACACATGTAACGAAACAGTCGGCGACAACATCAAGGTGAACGTTAAGGAAGCCAGCTGATACTTTGTTCGGCACTGGAGTCAATAGTGAAAAGTGGTCTGGATGTGAACTCTAGGTTGTGTTCTGCGCCATGACCGTTTCAGTGTTGGCAGCATGTATACAAACATCATCGACACCTGTATATAGTATGTTTTGTTTGTGGGCATTTCGTGAAACGCCAAAAGAGCATTGAACGTTTTAAGTAAAGCCTGAATGAATCAAGCATATTTTTTGTTGCATATCCATTTTTATTTCATGTTCCATTGAATGATCAACATTGCTCATTGTGCTTTTACCTCGTGGGGTAGGACTAACTGCACTAAATCCTCACGCGTCTGTAATGTGGTTCGCAACCGCTTCATGTTCCCCATTCATCAGTCAATCTTTGGGTATTAAAATCAATGCATATATTTGTTTAAGCTGATATATTGTGACACAGCACAAGCAGCACTCAGAAAGACAATACTCGAAGGCGCTTACACCCTGCTGTGCAACAAAAATGGACTTTTCTCTCAGTCTGATTTCCTTGTTGACTCATGGCGCGGACTCGGGACACATCGAAGAACACATTGCCGGCGCTTTGAGACACTTGCTGCGTATGGTGTTGCACTGCTTTGTTCCTGTCCGGCACCCGCACCTGATGAATCCCTGACCCTGAAGCCGGTTCTGCCCACCAAGGCCTACAGCAAGCTCATGACTTGATGACCGCCGTCGTTGGTCCCGGCGGCTGACGACACGTGCTCTGACGTTCCGGAACTCTCTTGCTCGGGGTGGGGGTACCAGGCCTTGGGGACTCCCGAGGCTGTCCCCATTTGATAAACGTCAGTTTTGACGACATCAACAACTGCACGGATGCCAGGAGGATCAAGCCGACCTGGATCCACCCTGGGAACTACAGTTATTGCTTGGGTTGCAACAGCCAGCTGGGGAAAGTTCCGCATCGGCTTGTCCTTCATTTGTTCGGCCTGCTTTAGCTGCTCTTCGTGTCGCGCTGTTTCTCTCGCTGGATGCCCTCCCCCTGAACAGCCATCTCGGAGAAGGATGATGGACTTTCGTCGCCGTCTTCTGTGACACACTGACCGGCAACACCTACCTCATCTTCAGCTACCTCGCCATCTTCTTCGATGGCAGATATACGAGTAGATCCTGGAGCAGGTACAGTAGGACGCGCCTGTGTCTCGAGCTGTTCCTCAGCTGTGATGTTGTGCAGCACTTTGTCCGGCAATCCAGTGCCACGCAGGCCCACACAGGGCTCGGAGCCGAATAAGGGAACTTTCACAACATCCATGGTTCATTTGCCATTCGGATTTAGTTTCAGTCTTACATTATTCCGGACAAAGTTCATTAGTCATGCAAATCTGCAGCAAATATTCAGATAAAAACTTCGTATGGATCACGTCAGAACACCACATTTCATCGGATGATTACAACTAATAGCTTCAACTTAAACAGTTTCTGTGTGTGTGTCTGTGTTTGGCCAGCCTGCCACAGCGTGGTGATGTCGGCTGCTTCCAGGTGGGCGTTAGTGTTTTGTGTTGTTTTTTGGTATGGGTAAAAGGGTATGAGGAGTAACATGGTGGGGATGAGAGGGAGCGAAGAAGAGTAAAGCTGGCTTGTAGAGGCGAGTCGTGAGAGAGTTGAGACGTCTTGAAGTATGAAGGGTGGAGGGATTATAATTTGAGTCGTCTTGCAGGCAGATGAGATGGTGGTCGAAGCTGAACTAGTGCAGAAGATAAGAGTTTGCCAGTCCGGACGGTGCCATGGAGTAGGGTGTAGTTGGAGGGTTGGGGTCGGGACATCCCCAGTAATTGATATACATTTCAAGAACGTAAATAGCTAGTTAGTTTCACGTGAGGTTAGTTTTTTCCTTTTTCTTTTTATTTTAGTTGATTTTCCGTTTTTCTTTTTAACACATCTTTTATCTTTTCTTCTTTTCCCCTTTTTGTTTATTTTCTGTTTTTCTTTTTTAGCATATCTTTTTCTTTTTCTTTTATATTTTCTGGTATTTTCTGGTCTGGTGTTTTGGTTGATGGTGTGCCAGAGTTCGTGTTTTGGATGTATTTCGTGTAGTTGCGTAGTTGTTGTGTGCCATGTTTGTTGAATGTGTTTGTTGATTGCCTGGCGTATTGTGCGGTAGTAGTCGGATTGTGATAGTGGGCATGGTGTGGTTTGTTGTAGTGTTGTGGCTATGTTGGCTTCGGTGTCTGCGTGTTCATTGCCTGGAATGTTTATGTGGCTTGGAATCCACAGAAGAAGTGGGCGTTGTGTGGCGTTGATTTGTTTGTAAATGTAGAGTATTTGGGGGATAATTGGGTGTTTGGTTTTGGTAAAGGGTGTGATTCTTTCTACTACTGATTTTGCGTCTGTGGCTATGATGTTGTGTTCGGCTTGTGTGTTGTAAATGTGGAGTATGCCGAAAAAAATGCGAAAAGTTCTGTTGTGTAGGTGAATGCCGTGTCATGCAGACGGGTGCGAAGAATGACCCGCGACGGTGCTGCGTTGGGGTACAGCACCGCCGCTGTGCCCGTCTGCTGTGTGTGTGTGGTTTTGAGCCGTCCGTGTAGATGATGTTGTGGTTTGGATATTGTACTTTGAAGTGGAGTAATAGTTGGTGTATTTATGCGTCTGTGTAGGTATGCTTTGGTTTGTCTATGAGAAGGTGTGTTTTGGGTGATTTGTGTTTCCACCATGCAGTGGGTGGTAGGGGTGCTTTTTTCTGTGGGGAGTGTGATGTGTAGTCTATTTGCGTGTTGGTGGATGCGGCAGCCTATTGTAGTTTTGAGTCGTGTTGCGTTCATGAGTTGGTGTATGCGTTTGGTGCGTAGTTGTAATGCCTGAGTGCATGGGTGGTGTGCGATGAGTTGTGTTTTGTAGTGATATCTTAATAGTGTTTCAGTGCGGCTGTGCTTCAGTTCTGGTATGTGGTTATATATGTGAAGAGCAAAAGAATGTGAAGTGATATAGGCTCCTGTGGCTATTTGTAAACATTGGCCTTGAAGAGAATCTATAATTTTGAGGTTTGATTCAGTTGCATTTTCGAAGAGTAGGGATACGTATTCCAAAATTGGCCGAATGATTTATTTGTAAAGAGCTAGAAGTGTGTTTCTGTCGGATCCACAATTTGTGGCGGATAATGCTCGAAATATGTTCATTCTTTTTGATGCGCGTTTTTGGATGTCTAGGATATGTGGCCGTAAGGTGAGTTTTGTGTCTAAAGTGACGCCTATGAATTTTGTTGTGGCGACGAGTGGGATGGGAGTGTGGTCTATTTTTAGTGGTGGTAGATCTGTGTATTTGTGATAGCCGAAAATTATGCATTTTGATTTGTGTGATGCAATGTGTAAGTTTAGGGAGGCGAGTTTGCTATGTAGTTGTATTAACGTGGTTTGCAGTATTCCTAGTGCGTTATTTGGTGTTTCGTGTGATGTCCATATGACTATGTCGTCAGCGTATATTGAAATTTTGGCCAGAAGATTGTCTGTGATAACTGAATTTAGACCCAAAATAAAGAGTAGGGGGCTGAGTACGGAACCTTGCATCAGGTCGGTTATGGGGTATTTTGTGTGTGAGATATGGGGTCCAATTTTGACTTGAAATGAGCGATTTAGAAGATAGAAGTGAAGATAGTGTAGTAGTCTGCCCTGTATATCTATGTTGTGTAGGTGTTGTAGTAGTGCTGTTATGTTGATAGTATCGTAGGCTTGTTTGAGGTTCAGGAAGACGTCGACAGTGGAGCGTTTCCTTGCCGCCTCTTCGTGGATGTGTGTGACAAGGTAAGTGAGGTTATCTAGGCATGAGCGATTAGGAAGAAACCCTGATGGAATAGGATAAATTAGTTTTTGTGTTTGGATGATATAGAGAAGGCGTTTGTGACAAGACGTATGAATAGTTTGTGGAAGCAGCTAGTGAGGGCGATAGGGCGATAGGAGGTGCAGAGAGTTGAGTCCGTGTTTGGTTTGGGTATAGGTATGAGAGAGGCGTGTAACCAGGATTGTGCGTATGCATGTGTGGTTCATGCGGTGTTGTAAATGTCGAGTAATGTTTGGAGTGCTGAGGTTGGTAGGTGTTTGAAGAAGGCATAGTGAACATTGTCTGGTCCTACACTTGTGTTACCTGTCTGTGTGATTGCTAATTGTAGTTCTGTAAGTGTAAATCTAGTGCTGTATAGATGTGGGTGTGTGTGTCTGATTGGAGGTGGGGGTGTTCGTGGAAGTGTAGACGATCTGAGATGGTAGTGGTGTGCGAACATGTTTGCTATCGTTTGTGGGTATGTAACAGTGTTGTTGTGTCTAAGTGTGATTGCTTTGCAGTGCGATCTTTGTCTGTGTTGAAAGGTTCTGAGGAGTGTACAAATTTCGCCGAGAGGTGTGAATCTATTAAATTGATTGCAACATTTATTCCAGGAAGTCTTTTTGGCTTGTTTAATGGTGCGTTTGCATAATGTTCTTTGTCGTTTGTATGCTGTGAGTGTTTCTGGGGTGTGGTGTCTCTCATATCTGTGACGTGCGTGGTTCCTCGCGCGGATCGCCCGGTGGCACTCTTCGCTCCACCAGGGAGCCGCGCGAGGTTTGTGTTGATGTCTTGGTGTTGTTCGTGGTATGTGTTCGTGTGCTGTGGTGAGGAGTATGTCTGCAAACTGTTCTGGTGTGTGTTGTGGAGTGTGTGCTGTTTGTGTGGCTAAGAAATCTGAAAAGGGGACCCAGGATGCTTTTTTGAGGTTCCACTGGCCTGGCTGGAGGTTGGGTTGGCCAATGGTCGGGATTTGGTGAAAGGTAATGGTGCGTTGTCGCTGAATTGTGGATCGGAGTCGGATGTTCAGGACAGGGTGAGGGCTATAGGTAAGGAAGCAAGTGTGACATCTGGAGTCGGGAGGTGGGAGCTGATTGGCACGAGATAGGTTGGTGAGCCGGTGTTGAGTATTGTGAGATTGTGTTGTGTGGCTGTGTGGATATTGCGATGACTGTGTTTGCTCTGTGATCGGGTTGTGTTGCGCGGGTGTCCCGTATGGGGTGGTGCGAATTGAAATCTCCGGTCAGAATGATAGGTGTGCGAATTTGGTCAAGTGCTTTATTTAACTCCGAGTGTTTCTGTGTTTCGCGAGGGTGGATCGTGCATGTTGATGACTGTGTAAGCTATGTTGTGTACATGAATTTCAGTTAGTAGCATGTCTGCTGTGGTGTCGAAATGTATCAGGCGGTGAGGGGTCGTGTTCCTAATGTATGTGCATACACCGCCTGATCTGTGTGGGTTGTGTATGTCGTGTCTGTGTAGTGTGTAGTGAGGGATGTGAAAATGATATGGGTTGTTAAGTTCGAAGTGTGTTTCTTAAATGCATAGTGCTATGTAATTTGTTTCTTGTGCATAATGTTTGATTTCAGGCCAGTGTCTAATGAGTCCATGTGTGCTCCATTGTATGATTGTGTTCATTGTTTTTGGGTGTTGGCGCGCGTGTGCGGCCTTTTCGGTGAGTTCTTTTTTAACTTTTCCCTGGCTTTTGTTGTTGGTGAATGAGGGGTGGCTGTTGATGGACGGGGGTGGTAGTTGGTGTGGGAAGATGGTCCTGCATGTGTCTGTTGGTGCATGTCCGGTGTCAGTGTGTTCCTGTATGTCTGTGTCCCGATCGGTGTACGTGCGGATTGTGCTTGTTGGTGACTCTTCTGTTGAGGGTCTGTGGGTAGGGGGAGGTTGTTGGCTGCTGGGGTGGTAGCGGTAGGGGCTCGGATGGTGAGGATGTTGTCGGTTGGCGGGTTCGTGGTGGTGATGGTGGTGCTTGGTGTACCGGTCGCTGGCCTGTAAGGTTTGCTGGTGTTGGTGCGCGCGTTTTACGTGTGCTGTTGGTGGGAGTTTTTGGGTAGGTGTCTGTGGTGTGTTTGTGTCGCGTGGTTGTGGGTGTTGGCAGAGCCGGGCATTCTGTGTAGTCTCGTGGTGGTGATGGCGCTCTGTATGGTCCCGGCTCTGCCCGGCGGGTCGGAGACCGCCCTCCTGGCCAGGGACAGGTCTATGCCCTCCAGGTGGACCAGGAGGAGAATGTCTTTCTCCGCCATCCACCAGGGGCAGGTCCTATCCCCAGCCTCGTGCTCCCCCACCGCAGGCGGCGCAACAGACCTCGCCGCTTTGGCATGTTTCGGTGCTGTGTGGTTGTGCGCATCGGCCGCCTATGTGGGTGTTGGCGTGGCAACCCCCCCCCCCCGCGGAGTGGCCGTAGCGTTGGCACTTCTTACAGCGCCGCGGGAGGGGTGCGCATGGAGTGACGGTGTAGCGGAGATACCCCGCTTTGATGTGTTTTGGTGGTGTCTGGGTGCAGAAAGCCAGTATTATAATGTGTGATGATGGTTGCCCTGGTCTGGGAGCCGGCCTGTAATTGTGTATAAGATTGTATTGTGTAATTGTGCCGAGCCGCCCAACGGAGCAGTCGGGATGGGAGCCCGGTTCCGGTAACTGGAGCAGGAAATGACCTAATAAAGTGCTCCTATATAGGTGGCCTGAGATCAAATGGCGGATCTGATATCTGTATTGCATCATTAGTAATGTCCAAAACATCATTAATGCCAATTTTGGAGCAGTTAAACACAACCACAGCGATCCATAACAATGACAAGCCAAGCCACACAAAACCAGACCATTTTACTATTTTGACCTCATTTGACCTTGAAGATATTGATATAAGGTCATGAACTTTGCACACAATAGAGTTCACTATCGTGCCCATCCACCCTGTGAATGTCGTTACTCTAGCCTTCATAGGAGCTGAGATCTTAGGGGGGGGCAGAATCCGCCCCCCTCCAGTGCGCATTATTTTCAGCGGCCCTCCAGGGCGCGTGTTAAATCTTCAAACGATACCGTATGTCGGATCGAATCTCGGACGTCCTTTCGTTTTTAATGACAGCCTTTTATCAGACTTGAACAGCATTTGAAAAGCATCATGTGGTAATACTACGCACACGACTGGCGTTCACCCAGGAGCAAGGGCGCAGCCAAGACCTTTTAAACCCGCGCACGTCAGGGGGAAGATATCTGCCCCCCTCCGGTTTTTCCTCATTTACCGCCAAACTCATAGGGTTAGCAAGGCCAAACCCTGCATAGCTCTTCATTGGTCATTTACGCATATTCCCATACTTTTTTAATCGTGGGTCATCTCAGGTCAGGTCACCAGGTCAGCCGAAGTGACCCAACTACACTCGGAGTTCTAAGTGGCATAACGTCCACAATAATTGGGCGATTGATTTCAAGCTTATAGCATGTTATGATCTCATCAGGGACCATAATATGTATATCCTTTTTTTGGTAGCATTGACCTTAGGTCAGGTCGCTGACATGGCTTCCCCATTATAGGGCTATGGAAAAGATACATATATTTCCTAGTAACATATTTGCGCTCGGAATGATCTCACAACGGTTGTGGCATGTAGATGGAAGCTATGCTCAATGCTACCTTTGACATTTATGCTCAGTGATCTCACCAAGGTCTCTGAGGTCACCTGAGATCACTACACATCACACTGCATTGAGCTAGAAGGTTGGAATTATTGTCGGTAGCGCATTTCAAGGACTGTCGAATAGCGTTCGCCATTTGTTTCTATCTGTTGTAGGTCCTGATATATGTGTCAATATCTGAGTCCCACCTGATCTGGTCGAATTTGACGTATGATGGCCCAGTGACCTGAATGTTTACCTGAACGAAAAAATTACCGAAACACTTTCGATAGAGCCCGTCACCAGCTATCCAACGCCGTTTTCCGTTTTTCGCTAGCTAGCATAATTCTAGAGATCCTAGGGGGCAGACATTTGCCCCCCCCCCGGATATTGCGAAGTTGGCGCGGACCGCCGGACGTGCGAGCGGAGCCGACAGAATAAAAACATCGGGAAATAGAGAAAGCTCCGAAAATATGTGTTTATGCTTGCTGAAAATAGCAAAATGCCTTGGTTCATCTATTGCATTTTGGTTGCTGAAAAGGAGGGGTACTCACCTTGGCTGCGCCTGTGCTCAGGCTTTTCATCAGCTTTGCAACCTCGACCTTCCCGACCGCCTTTTCTATGCGTATTTTACAACGATTCTCACTTCTCACATTATTGTAATTTTGTCTAGCTTTAGGCACTACCTTTTTTCACTGCTTGAATTATCATCACTTGACCAATTTTCAACTGCTTCCCTTTACTCCCACACAGCGCTCCAATTTCAAACTCCGGAACAGTATCCATGCTAACAGCATCTCAACAGCCACTCAATGCGTGATTTGGAGGGAAACTCTCTGCAGTTCGGACCCCGGATGAAGAAAAATGCCTCCTATCGCGCTTCAGCGCGAGGCCGGCGCTAGTGCTAACAATGTTCTGGTTGACATAGCAACCATGCAGTTCCGTTTTTCGAAGACGTTCAGGGGCGGGGCGAGCACACCATGTCCAATTCAGCCGAGAGATATCAAAGCATCCGTGGTCCAATGACATCCGATTGACATCGGGGCATCCATGGTCCAATGCCAGCATCGGTATTCGGCTTCGAAAAGAGTCGTAATTCAATGTCCGCCTTTGTCCTAAAGACGACAAAGCAATTCATGCATAACGGTAGTCATCAAATGCCAATCGGGCGCTTCTTGTAATTTATAGGCAAATAACATAATAATGTGTATTTGTAGGCATTATGCTCGTTGCCCGAGAAGTTCATGAGTTTCAAATAACGAATACAATTTGCATTCAGATTGCGCAACGATGTTAATTTTACGAAAGTTATTTGAAATGCCTGAACTTTTTCTAAATGCCCTGTCTTCGCAAAAAACCTACGACATATGCATGCCACATAAACAACTGAATTAACTGACTCGCCTTCCTGCTGGTACGCCTGCACTGTGGAAACACTCAGGCAAGTTCGAGAGATCATGAACACTGTACCGCCGTTTAACACTTTTGAGAATCCTGTCGGCAGTAGAGACCCCAGAGCCTCGTCCATCCGGAAAGTCAGAACATCACGGCTTGCATGTTGTTGGCAGCCGATTCTGCCACGAAGTGCCGATACGAAGTCATTCTATATCATTCTATATCATAGCCTTGATTCCATGGCTCAGTCTTGGTTCCCATTTGATACGCGATCAGAAAGACGTTTTTTTCTAGGCGATTTTTAGCAGTCCTAGATCAAGACGTCCGTTCAACTGCTGCTGAATATCGAAACATTTCTGGCATACAAGCCATGCGATGATTGTTAATGTAAAGAAGGTCATTTAAGAATCCTGAATGCTTATTCGAAGCTCGTTGAGATCCTAGGTTGCAAATACTGCGCTTAGTACATTTTAACGTTAACGTATTACGCGCATGTCTTTACATGGGATTATCTCGTAATCTGAAAATTCCGCAGGACTATATCAACGTGCCAATTCCACCACTACGATAGCTTCAAACTCACATGAAAGCTTATAATTGTGCTGGTACAAAATAGATCAGCTGTCACCTTGTTGTCCTATATGTATGAGTCATATACAGTGTATATCAAGCCGGCCGGAATTGGCGATGCAAGTGACCATCCGTAAATCATGAACGCCCAGCAATGCATTAGTGCCTGGCTCCTCGACGCCCTCTCGCAGGCGGCTGCCCCCCTGCCATTAAGGCGTGGGGGGGGGGGGTCAGCCGCGACTCGGGTCGCCGCGCTGGTGACCACCGTCTGGACCCCGTGACGCCAAACTGGCAATTGACTGTGGTCGCGATGCTTCCTGAGTAGTGGTCTTCGTGAAAGTGCCGAACTTTACCGCTTGGTATGCCTGAAGTTGTGGTGTCCAGGATGCAAGGTGACCTCACCTGCACACGTGTCGAACAAAAATATAAACGCGGTCGTCGAAGTTCAGCCACGAACTTTCTCCCGGCTGTTTCGAGCAGTCCAAGACATAACATTTTACCTCAGCGTTATGAGCTGTGTCAATGACCATATGTTTGCCAAGGGCTATCAGTAGAAATCCAGTGGTGGGACGAGTAGTCTAGGGGTAAGTTGCCCGCCTCGCAATTGAAAAATGGTGGGTTCGAGTCTCACCTGATGCTACTCTTCACCCGCGACCAGTCGGCGTGAGAGATTGGCGGCGCTACATGACTCAACGGTTGACGTGTCGTAAAACCAATAACCACCACAAAAAATGCGGTGGACCTTTCCGCGTCGCAGACCTTCGGGGCATATCCAATCACCGGAACCTTATCTGGCTATTTAAGAGGAGCCCTTCGGGTATTGGGCTCCATCTGTTGTTGGGGTGCCTTCCTGTCTTAGGATCGCCTTTGGGAGCCGGGACCCTACGGGTGTTTGACCCATTTTGGCCGTAGACCCCTGAGTAATGTGTTTATTGGATATTGTACTTCTGATGTGAAGAATTGCTCGCGCATTGAAACTGAAACATAATGACGTGACCATGACATCATCGAATATCAAACTGAAATCTGGATATTTTAACGGGAAGTTGCAATGCGTAGACATTTTAAATATCTGAAAGTAACCGAATGCCTTGGCAATGGCCGACACCCCTCTGTAAAGTGGGAGCACAGGGTCTGGCTGATAGGTGAAGATATTTCACCATTAGTTTGTCACCAAATGATCAATGCCCCATACATAGAACCCTATGTAGGTGGAAAGCCACGACCCCTTGAATTTCCTTTTAAATCGCAGTGCTCATCCCAGATTGATGCACACTTAACCTTGATGGCATTGCACGGATCATTGTAAGCTATTCTATTTAAACATGCTCTTATATCTGCTCTTTAACTGCATCGGGGTGGGGTATTCTTAATCCTCATCTTCATATTTATCCGGACAACGGAAATGGTGACGCGCAGCTTTTCCGTTCCTGTTCCCTGTATGTTTCGCTGTAAGTTCAGCTACTTTTCCTTAGCGATACACTGACCATGAAGTGAATAATGTATTTGTATGAAGGTTGTCCTTATGTGTCCACCTTTGTGTTATGCTTTACAGCTGCTTTGTGTAGCTTCTCCACGCCCTGCTGCTATCATCATAGTACTCGGCTTTCATAGTGTGTATACAACACATAGTCCCCAATGTGTTGTATACATTGCGTCTTTACTTATTCACGTGCTACTCTTGTTTTCAGTTTAATTTTCCCACGGCGGCCGTGTCTGGTCATGATTTCCCATGCCCCGGGAAGTCGTTTACGAAATACAAATTGCATTCAAAGAGCCACATCTTGTGCGATTTCAGAGAAAAGCTGAGGGTTTATGATTTCTATCATCTGTAGGTCATATGGAGGATAAAAATCATCTCCGCAGCATTCCGTACGCCTGTAATTGCAGTGCGCATTGTCAGTCCAGATCAGACAATATCCAGTGCCCCATGAAATGTCTTTAGAGTAGTGCATCATCATCACCATTGGATATTGCGCGATACGGAGGAAACTCGAATGGGTCACTGTTTCGTCTGTCCTTGAGTCCCATGATAATATAATAGATTAACAAGATAAGAAGACAAAAAACTGGTACACTGTTATGCCATGTGTGGTCAGAATGGGCGTTTTCCATTACTAGATGTCCCAGTGGAGATGCTGATGCGGGAATTGTGCGTCGATGAGTGAAGTTTCAGTTAAATGCAAGTGATTGTTCACTCTTATTAAATATCAACTGAATATTAGATGTCTGCATTGCAGAGGTGGGCAATTGTGACAGAACATTTATTGACATCCGGCGTTTTTGTACATCGTATTGTGTCGTATTGCATCGCATTGAGTCACATTTATTTTTATTTTGTCACGTTGTTTCGCATTGTGTCACATTTTGTCACATTGTGTCACAATGTGTCGCATTGCACCAAGTTGTATCACATTGCGTCGCATTATGCGACATTGTGTCTCATTGTGTCATAACATATATTGTATCGTATTATATCGCTTTGTGTCGCCTTGTGTCACATTATGTCGCATTGTGATACATTACGTCGCATTGTGTCGTAGTATGCTGTCACATTTTGTCACATTGTGTCATATTGTGCCACATTGTGTCACATTGTGACACACTTTGTCACATCATGTCACATTGTGTCATATTATTCTGCCAAATTGTGTCATATTATTCTGCCACATTGTGTCACATTGTGTCACATTGTGTCGCCTTGTATCACATTATGTCGAATTGTGACACATTGCGTCCCATTACAGCATAGTATGCTGCTACATTATGTCGCATTGTGTCGTATTCATCACATTGCCGTATTCATGATATGATTTCGATTGCGTTAGTTATCATTTGTTATATTTTCTTGCAATATTGTATATTTAATCATTTGAGCTACAGGGTTCCGAAAATGTCATGCTTCGTCAAGCACTTAATTTTCGTCGCAGGCATCGTCCAAATCTAACGGTTGTCGATTGCTGCTGAATATAAACATCGAATTCCCGTTAACCGTATTGTCATTGCGGCCGGAGGTGCTAAATTATGCCCATCCAAGGTCTAGTGATAAATCTTCACAAGACGCGCATTCGACCAACATGTTTTCCTCTCGGAGCGCATGGGCCCTAGATAGAACCCGGATGCTGATCATGCCGACATGCGTGCTAAATAGCTAACTATTTAGCACTTAGCAAAGTTCTGATTGTGGTTCAAATTCAGTGTCAAATATTCTGGATAGGAAAATAATTATGCTACTCCCAATCAGAACTATATAATATGGATGCAACATTTTCGACATAATTATTGTGCGACCAGCTTCCCCTTAGCACTGCACACAATTAATTTATGCAATGTTGGTTACCCACCACCTCCGTCTGGTCTCGAGCGAATTGATTGTGAATGGAGCGCTTTGTCTTGGTGTAAATAGAGGACTTTGTTGTCGAATGGCTTTAATTAGATATTCTATGCAGCATGTTTGAAAAATATAGAGGATATATATGAGCTGTCATGTACTTGTGAAGATAATTTCGACGCCAAAGGTGCACGACTTTGCATTTGAGCTGCAACGGCTTACGCTGATCTAGCATTTCTAGCGTGAGCCGACGTTCAACGGGAGCCGACTGCTTACGCCGTCCATCGCCCGCAGGTCGGCCTGCTGCCCTCTGGCGAACAGCGTCACCCGGGCGCCCGGTACACTATTGCCAAGGTCACCCGACAGATGGCAGGCGTGTACGAATGTGTCGCCGACAACGACCTCGGTGTCCCTGGAGTCGGCGCCGTCAGCCTGCAGGTTCAGTGTAAGTCAGCCTGTGGATCCGACGTGAGTCAGCCTGTACCCTGATGTGAGTCAGCTTGTGCCCAAAATGTGAGTTAGCGTGGATTTCCGATACGAGTAAGCATTTACTCCAATGTAAATTAGCCTGTGCCTCCAATGTGAGTGACCCTGTGCCTTCAATGTGATTCAGCATGTGCCCCTAATCTGAGCCAGCCTATAATCCGATGTGATCCAGTGTTTGACTCCGATATGAGTCAGTGTTTACTCCCGATGTGAGTCAGCTTGCACTTTCGATGTGAATGGACCTTTATTCCAATGTGAGTCAGCCTGTATCTCCAATGTGAATCAGTCTGGAATCCCGGCGTGAGTCAGCCTTCATTACAATGGGAGTCAGCCCATACATCCAGTATGAGTCTGCTTGTACTCTCGATGTGAATCAGTTGTTACTCCCGTCAGCCGGTACATCAGATGCGAGTCAGTCTGCACTCTCAACATTAGTGAGCTATTATTCCGATGTGTGTCAGTTTTTATCTCGATATAGATCACCCCGTACTCCCTGTGTGAGAAATGCCTTGACTACCGATGAGGCCGCCTTCGGCCCTCGCGAATCGCTCCAAAAATTTATGGTTTAGAGTGCTACAGATACCAACATTTCTTCTTTGATCGAGTGCGTTTTTTGTTAAGGCAAGCCCAAGCTCCCGGTGCCACCTTGGCTGCGCCTCTGGGGTTGGAAATCTTACCAGGGTATATTTGCCGTGTCGATCTTTGTTCTGGGTATGGCGTTCGGTGTCACAGAGATCACGGGTGGTGGTGGAGACAGTGCCGTGCAGTGGCCTGTTTCGAGTGTAACACCGCGTGCCGCAGACCCGCCCCAGGTGGAGGTGGACAACAGCGTCGTCCACACCGGCGAGGGCTACGAAGCCCAGCTAGTCTGCTTCGTCTTCGCAGATCCCGCTGCCGAGGTCAGTGCTCAGCGAATCAGGCTAGTGTGTACGGATAATTGTAGAAGCGTTTATCTTGCATATCACGCTCATACATCCTGTGCCAAGTTCCACGACTTGTAGATACACATTGCTTTGTTCAGTAGCAGATGTGCTGGACACGCACACACACAGATGTTCCACGACTCATAAACATACCTTCCTTTGTTCAGTAGCAGATGTGGTGGGCACGCGCACACACAGATGTTACACGACTTGTAAGTACATCTTCCTTTGTTCAGTAGCAGATGTGGTGGGTACGCGCACACGCAGATGCTCCACATGTAAGTACTTTAGACTTGAAGATGCTTTGTCCAGTAGCACATGCGTTAGAGAAGCACACACAGATGCGAACTTTACATCCTGTTTCGGACATATTCCACTGATCATATTGAGTTCCAGCAACTATATGTGAACATCAGAGTGCACTTTCACTGAACCAAAATGACAAGATACGAGAGGAATCATGGTGTTAAATCGGCTGGTGGTATGTTCGGCGTTCGTGAGGGGCACATCCACTGTGGATGGCACATGCAAAGCTGCAGATTTTCGTCCAGTTCAAGAGCGGCATAAATAAAACCTTGCGAAAAACATGTACAGAGGAAGCATATTGCCGGCATTCCTATCGTGCCTGAATTGTTTCGGCTTTACGGCATTGTGTTATAATAGCCGCGGTATCAGTACACAATGCCATCCCAGAAGCCAGTTAGAAATGCCACGCAGACTCAATATTGGCATGGTAGGAAGGGAAGACATCAACATTCTAAACGATGGATCATAGCATGGATACATATAAAGGAAAATATTAATCCGTCTCGTCTCAGGGTGGGGGAGGTCTTCAACCGCCCCCCTCAGGTTTTTCGCGGATATTGAACAAACGGTGCGCGGCAGCGCGCCAAAATTTGGCATAATTTTTCCCACATCAATTTGACATGCAGATTCAAAATTTTGAAGTCAGATCATCTATTTTAATATTTTAATTTTAATCAAACTTTCAGCGCTTGCGCTTTAACACGCGCCCTGGAGGGGGGGGGGGCGAAATCCGCCCACCCCTCCGGTTTCTCGTTGATAACTCCAGATTTTACCGGCCGATATGCGCCATTGTTTCTCTACCTGCCAATAAATGAACGGCGCGTTGTTTGAAGTAAGAAAAATGAAAATCGACCAAACCTTTTCGAGTTAAGGGTCGCTAAAGTAAAAAAAAAATTCGCAGCGCCAGATCACAAATATCGTCGCTGATGCGCTTCCGGTTTATTAGCAAAAAGGAAGTGTTCTTGGCAAAAATAGCGAGTTGTTTGATGTACATTGTCATGCTACATTATTCCAGAGTCATGTCAAGTCACCGAGGTCAAGTCAGGTCAAGTTCATAACAGGTTAACACACGCCCCAGAGGGGGTATGGCGAAATCCGCCACTCCTTCCGATTTTTCGTACCTAACTCCATATTGTACCGGCCAATATACGCCAAATTTATCACGTACCTACTTAGAAATGACCGGCGCATTGTTTAAAGCAAGAAAAGTGGAAATCGGCCGAGAAGTTTTCAAGTTAGGGGCCGTTAAAGTAAAAACAATTAACAGCGACAGACCACAAAAATCGGCGCTGATGCACTTCCCGTATATTGGCAATAGGGAAGTGTTCTTGACAACACTAGCGACTTGTTTGATGCATATTGTTATGCTATATAATTTAAAAGTCATGTTAGGTCGCCGAGGTCAAGTCAGGTCAAGTTCATGACAGGCTAATGGAGCCAAACTTGGTCGACCGGAATGTGTCATAAGTGCAAATGACTGTCATGCGATTGATGTCACTTAACATGTTACTCCCTACACATCCTGAAAACTACTGTTTATCACTATGTACCTCAATGATTCCATACTTTATTCATGTGTTTCACTCCCTTTTTGCGAAGCCGATTGTGCTGAGCCGCCCAACGGAGCAGTCGGGTGGGCGGCCCGGTTCCGGTAACTGGAGCAGGCAATGACCTGCTAAAGTGCTCCTATATAGGTGACCTGAGGTCACATGGCTGATCTGGCATCTGTATTGTATCATTAGTAATGTTCAAAACATCATTAATGCCAATTTTGGAGCATTTAAACACAACCACAGCGATCCATAACAATGACAAGCCAAGCCACGCAAAACCATAAAATTTTGCTATTTTGACCTCATTTGACCTTGAAGATATTGACCTAAGGTTATGAACATTGCACACAATAGAGTTCACTATCGTGCCCATCCACCCTGTGAATTTCGTTGCTCTAGCCTTCATAGGAGCTGAGATCTTAGGGGGGGGGGGGCGGAATCCGCCCCCCCCCCTCCAGGGCGCGTTATTTTCAGAGGCCCTCCAGGGCGCGTGTTAAGGATGCAGCAAAACGTACCAAAGGAATTTTTTTTTAACCGTTTTCGACTAGATAGAAATTTTGCATATTTGCCTATTGCAGTTCAAATCGAAGATTCTGGCTAAAGTAAGCATTTTTTGTTATGGAAAGTTGAGTTCCAACAACGTGTCCCGATCTGTTCTACCCATTAGAAAACGAAAAGTAAAGAACTTGAAAACTCAAAATTTTGAAATTTCGAAGAAAAAGTATTTTGGGGGTCCAAAATATTGTATGGCCCTGGTAGATTTCGCTGTCCTTTTCTGATCCCAAATCATTTTTTTCTTCAAATATCCCCCAAAATAAACTCCCCAGAGCCAAAAACATAATGTAAGTCGTGAAAAGTCGTGAAAATCTAGCCCCCCTAGTGACTGCACTTCTGATATTTTTCTGGAGGGGTGGATCCCGACCATACTCGTCGAACGCTTTCCGATGACACCTCTTTCGTTTTCGTGGGACGCTTAGTTTATATTTTAGAGGGGGGTTACTATCTGCCCCCCCCCCCGAGACGGAGTGTGAGGATCTGACCGGAGAGACGTCGCAGGTTAAGAAACGAATTGACAAAGAAACTGCGTCGCACGTCAGGCAAGGACACCAAACCTGGATAGGAGAATCCCGATGCTATCTCCACAAATATAGCAGAAAGATCATTGGCACCATGCACCAAATGTTTCCATACATCTGGCAACTGATAAATGTGTGAAGAGCAGAACTAATGAGAATCCCACCCCCTACTTTGTTTTAGGGAAGGTGTATTGGTATGTACATACTCAGCATAATCCATTGCATTAGCTCAGATTAAAAGTTTCAGCTGTCTGGTGAGGTAAGAAGGGTCCACAGCTAGCAATACCCCGCCCATCGTCCCGTCGCAGGCACCACGGTGAACTGTATTCCACGGTGAACTGTATTCGCATGCTATCCCAAGGACCGGAAGTTATCTTTGATAAAGGTGACAGATGATACAGCCGAACATCTTGGAAGACCGGAGTGAACTCGCATATATCTACTTATGATTTGGCATCTGATCTGGCAACACTCGTTTCGGAATCGGCTGTTAGGCTACCATGTGTTGATAACAGCTGGCTGTTCCCTTTCTCTTGCTAACCTGAAGGCATTCGACCATTTACGACTGAATCTTGTCACTTCAGGTCCATTGGGTTCGCGAAGATGGCTCTCTTCACCCTTCTCGTCACAGGCCTTCGGAGCAAGAGCTCGTGGGCACCAGACACACACTCACCATACGGCCCGTCCAGATGGGCGATTTTGGCACGTACTCGTGCCAGGCTTCCAACCATCTTGGCAACGCCAGTGGTCGGATGGTACTTTCAGGTGAGAATAGTTATGCATCCAATTTGTGCTGCTGGCATGGTCACGACGTAACTGAATTACGTCGCAGCCTTTGGCGGTGGCAAAAATCACTGAAACAGAAGCAAATTCTTTTCGTGGCATGGAAGTGGCTGAAAAGAGCGTGTGGTGAAGATGCAAAGAAAACAGCACTGAACAAATATTTAGCCATATTTAGCGTTGTAAATTCTCTATCCCGTCTTTCAGGAAGGGGCATGAGCTCAGACGGCCAACCTTTAACGCCTGTAAAGTTACGTATATGTTCGTAGGTGTTTTCGGCATGATTACCTTAACCCGCGCACGTCCGGGGGGGGGCAGATATCTGCCCCCTCCGGTTTTTCCTCATTTTCCGCCAACCTAATAGGGTTAGCAAGGCCAAGCCTCGCATAGCTGTTCATTGGTCTTTTCCGCATATCCTCATACATTTTTAATCCTGGGTCATCTCAGGTCAGGTCACTAGGTCAGGCGAAGTGACCCAACATCCCTCGGAGTTCTAGGTGGCATAACTTTCACAATAATTGGGAGATTTATTTCAAACTTATGACATGTCATGATCTCATCAGGGACCATAATATTTATATCGGGTTTTGTTCGTAGCATTGACCTTAGGTCAGATCGCTGCCATGGCTTCCCCATTATAGGGCTATGGTAAAATATACAAATGTTTCCTGGTTGCATATTTGCTCTCGGAATGATCTCACAACGGTTGTGGCATGTAGATGGAAGCTATGCTCAATGTTACCGCTGACATTTTTTGCTCAGTGACCTCACCAAGGTCTCTGAGGTCACCTGAGATCACTACACATTTATGCGCATTACATCGCACTGCATTGAGCTAGAAGACTGAAATTACCGTCATTGTGCTTTTATCGTAAAGACGTGTCGATGATACCCTGCTTGACCTCCCTAGGCCTTGACCTGATGTCATGAATTCATGACCTTGACCTGAGTTTCGGTTGACCTGACCTTAAATTACACCGCCAATTTTCGGTAGCGCATTTGAAGGGCTGTGGAATAGCGTTCGCCATTTGTTTCTGTCTGTTACAGGTCCTCAGATATGTGTCAATATCTGAGTCCCACCTGATCTGGTCGAATTTGACATATGATGACCCAGTGACCTGAATGTTGACCTGAACGAAAAAAATACCGAAACACTTTCGATAGAGCCTGTCACCAGCTATCCAACACCGTTTTCCGTTTGTCGCTAGGTAGCATAGTTCCAGAGATCTTAGGGGAGGGCAGACATCTGCCCCCCCCCCCCGGACATGCGAAGTTGGCGCGGACCGCCGGACGTGCGAGTGTTAACTCGATTATCACAATTCCATAGATTATCACAATTCCACACAATTCCATTCCTCTATTTCCATGAACAATTAGCAAGCATGTTCAGCAGCATGCTCAAAATCTTCCTGCGCTTATCATCCTGGCATAATCCCACTAAAACCCGGAAGAAGAGAGATCGAAAATAACTGCACACTTCCTCTGCAGTGGTAAAAGCCTCCGTGTGAACTGGTCAGCTGTATGTAAGACTACCTTTCCTCTACAATGGTAGAGACCTTCGTACTGCTTGGCGAGCTGTGTGACGTGTGCACATTCAATCTGGTGTTTGCACACTTGGCTTGAAGTACAGTAAAAGTTGATTTTTTGGTAGGGATGACTGACTGCTGTGACGTGAACTTTAAAACAAAGTAGTATTCATGGTACAGTGCAAATATGTGGTGCATTGCAAATAAGAATCATAACGAAATAAACACGCTCGCATCGTTCCAGAGCAAAGGGGCCAGTTTTAACGCTCCTTTGCAACCAAAGCACACAGCCGTTGTGTTATGTTCATTATCGTTCGTTTCTAGGGACGCCATCCAGTCTCCCAGTCGGGAGAGCCCGAGACTGCGTGGGTGTCTCCGTGTGGCATGCACATTGGTAACCGGTCGTGTATGAAACTTTTGTTATACGCGTCAAGTCGCGCATGACACATTCTGCCAGATCCTTCGGCCGCAATATGCTCCGATTCCTCCCCTCATTTGCGCATCTTCATGCAAGGTCGCAATCAATTCATCGATGAGCGTTGAGCAATCAAAAAGCCAAAGGATGAAGGCAGTAGCATCCGTTTTTGTTAAGTCAAACGAACATTCAACAAACTAACTAATCAAGCTGTCTTCGACCGCATCCACGGGCCAAGCGCACAACACGCATAGGTTCAGGCTTCTACGAAGCTTGAAAGAGGCTACAGTCCATTGTTGGCATTAGATGGTTCACCGCAGCCAGCGAATGGTCTAGCGCTGCGGGCGGATGGTCCACCGTTTCCGGGAGACGGTTCAACGCTGCCAGCGGAATGTCCAGCGACGACGGTGGACGGTCCGCCGGCAATGCATAGGTAATAGGTACTTAATGCAGAAATACGCCACAGAATGAATGCAATGTATTGCATCAATCATCGGGGTAATCCGGTGCATGTGCGTACATCGTACTCCAATCCACATGTACTGAACTTGCTCCGATCAATCGGGTCATGTTTAAAACGACCTAGCTGACATGAGTAGGCCTGTCTACGGTAATCATCATGCTGTATGGATGCCGAAACATCGAACATTATTGACAGACTTATGCATCTTATCTTATCTTATCCTTATGCGTAGTGCCAATACGCGCGGTGCATATTAAGTAAAACTCAGTGAGACATGAAAATAGGCTATAGCGCTTAAAAGTATATTCTATATGATAGCAACATCACAGGCTAATCGTCGACCTCACCAGCCACCGAGCAAAATATTGAATTGCCTTCTGCACATGCTCACTAGAAAATTAACTGGCACCAATTGGTAACTATTCATAGTTTGGGCTTGTCGTCATAGCGACAAGAAAAATATAACAACTTAGACAGGGAACTTCTGAACTTAAACATCGGCTTCCAATTACAAAATATATTATAACACGAAACTAAGTCGCAGCCTCTTTTTTTAACGTAAACGATGAAGATATTCAAAGTATATCCGTATTGGTCGGAAGCTAACAACTGTAAAGCGAATTAAGGCGAGGTGTTCTAAATATGAGCACAAATACTTCGTCATACGTGGGTAGCTCTTTCTTGAAAAGTGCAGAATAGCGGTTCCGCCTGGTGGTTGTTTACCCAATTTAAATGGGCAATAAAAAGTATCTTCACAGCACATGAACAGCATCATGCCGTGCCAGCATTATGGGATCGTATGACGTTCGCAAGCCGTCGTCTAGCCTAACCTAGCCTAACCTAACCTCTACTTTGGTACCCACTATACTGCAGAGTCTGGGTATCTGCGGATTCCACTGGGTTCAAAAACGTCACATCACACTCCTGCCACCAACATTCACGACGGCGTATAAGATAGCTATTCTTAGTAGCTCAAGTGAGGCACAGAGGGTCACTATGATCGCTATAACCAGAGCAGTATTTGCTTGCTAATTTCTATATCGAGTACATAGCGACTGCACTAAGCACTTGCAAGCAACAGGGAAGATTCCTCAACACTCTCGGCTTTCAGCTGGATTCGGAGTGGCATCCAGCCTCCCAGCTATTCCTGGAGAAAAACGCTTACGGTAGGATTTCGTGGGGGACAAACCAGATTTCTGGGGGCACCTAACCGGCTCAATGTGTCAAAATCACAACGTCCAAGATACGAAACCAACTTGTTTTCTCCGAATTGGCAGGTACACCGGCGCGTGCGCAGGTGACCAGCAGTGGAATTGGCGCCACTGCGGACTCGTACCAACTGGCGTGGGAGGTGCGCAGCTTTGCTCCTGTCCTCGAGTACAAGGTCGCCTACGGACAGAGAAAGGTGGGATAGCGCTGAGGCACTCTCCTCGGATAGACGTCCCAATAGTATCTGCCGTGCACACATAACGTCAATAGCGCTCAGTGGTCTGCTGGGGAAGAATCGGGCCAGGGTAGCTGGTGTCATTGGATTCACAAACCTCATAAACAACATGACATCAATTAATTCTTGATCAAATATCAGGACGGCCGCACTGTATCAAAGTCAAACGATGCATTGCAATCCGGACAAAATATGAGGCTAGTGAAAAACAGTGATATACTATGACGATGTTTTCCTCTCGGCTGCTTGCTGATTCGGCACACCGTGGCGTCAGCGCGTGCGGTAACAATTCCCGCTATCGGCCTGTCGCTGTCGTCGCCAGAACACCACGGACGGCGGCGGTCCGTCCAGCTGGCGGGAGGTGCTGGTGCCGCCCACCGGCAGTGAGGTGGTCGACACCAGTCTGTACCGACAGCAGATCCCGCTGGCCCGGCTGCGGCCGGCCACCACCTACCAGCTGCAGGTGCAGGCCAGGAACCGACACGGCTGGAGCGCCGTCTCCGACATGTTCCACTTCTCCACGCTCGCCAGGGGCGAAGGTGTGTGCGGCGCGCATCGATGCGCGGCGGTGGCATGTGTCCCGTGCTCTGACGCGCTCGCTGGCGAAGACGACGCGACAGCCGGGAGTAACGACCAGTTACGGAGATCGGTCTATCCACGGCTCCTGCTTCATGTGCTGTTTGTGATGACGTCTGCCATTCGTTTGTCCGATTCCCCGAAGACGTCGCATTTCACAATTTTAATATAAAACTTTTCAGATCAGCAGATGCAACCTTCAAATCGGGCAGCCGCAACTTTCAAATCAGTAGGTGCAACTTTTAAATTAGCAGATACAATTTTCCAATGAACCACATGCAACTTTCCAATAAGTCAGATTGCAACTTTCCAATCAGCAGATGTATCTTTCCAATCAATCAGCTGCAACTTTCCAATCAACCAGATGTTCCTTTCCGATCAGTCAGACTGCAGCTGAAGGAACAATTTGTGGTCATGCACTGTTGCTGTAATGCAATGCGGTGGTATTGCAGGTTGCGCAACGGGGCGCTTTGTATTTGCTGGGAGCAACAACTGCTCTGCAATAATTCCCATCTCCAATGGGCTTAGTTTGACACTGATTGTTGGGTTACATTAGTTCGCGGTCACAAACAGTGTATAATTACTTCTTTGTCGTGTTGTGTGTGTCAAAATGTCTGAAAGTTCCGGGTAACTTTGATCAGATAATGGGTGCTCGTCTTGGCCCAAACCAACAGATATCTCACCGTGTTGCTGTCTGACATTTTCCATTGCCGACCGAGTGGCTGGACATTCGTTACGCTGTCGTTGACAGTGTATTCTAGTTCTAGTGATTGTGTTGCTTGAACCTGTTCGGTAACGTTTGTCATGTCTCAGCTTTGGAGTCGCGAAGTTTCGAGAGCAGCGCAGCGCATCGGAGACTGCATCCTGTTCTACTGCTTGCCTACGCCATCATTTTCATCTTCGTCGTACTTATATTTGGTGAGAAAATCAGCTGAATAAGAGCGATTGTTAGCGATTGATAACCCTTGTGCCCCTCTCTTGGAGCAAAATAAATTGTACTGTGAATAAATTCCTGTGATATCGTGCAGCAATTTAGCTGGTGAATTCAATAGCATAGGAAGCTGTTTTCCTGGTTGAGCAATATTTGTACTGAACAGTACGGATGTATTCTGCAGGACCAATAAGCGGTGCACTATTCGAAACTATGGTCGACTAAAATCCAAGCATTGTCACATGTACGACTTCCGTGTGTTGCACTGCAATTCCCATCAATTGAGCAAATATCGTTGTCAAATTGTATTACTACATAGCTTAGCTTCGTGCATACAGATCAGCTGCCACCAACATAAACCAGGTTTCTGAGCTGTGCTGACTTGTCTCAGGTGGTGGCAGCCCATTCAAGTATTCTTGATATCTGCTATGCGCCGAGCTCAATTCTTGGTTTCGGTACTACCATACGCCGCCGACATTTTCACCGACATCAGCTGTAGCTACCATTCTCAGATGAGGACTACACTTGAGGACGGTGCTCTCCCGACAAACCGGTCCGGGGGAAACGGGCGATGGCGTCGCGGGTCGAAGGAGGAATCTGAGCACCTGTTGCAACAGTCCAAGCCGTGCCGAAGAGAGCCGATATCGCGGTCACGAGCTGGTCATGGCAGCCGACCGACGCTGATCCAGTGACGATCTCCGACGGACGCTGGCCCAATGACGACCTCCGAGACCATGACTGACGTCGGCGAACAGGCGAGGTGTGTCCGCGGCCAGGAGAGGTGTGTCGGCAGGCAGGCGAGGTGTGTCCACGGCCAGGAGAGATGTGTCGGCGGACAGGAGAGGTGTGTCGGCGGACAGGCGAGGTGTGTCGGCGGACAGGCGAGGTGTGTCGGCAGACAGGCGAGATGTGTCGGCGGTCAGGCGAGGTATGACGGCGTGCCGCCGGCTCCCCACGGCCACAGCTGTCAGTGTGTGCCGCTCACTCGGCTCTGTCTAATGAGCAGAGGCGCACGCCGCCCGACTGCCCGTCTGCCTCCCCAGCTCGGAGCATCGCCCTGGCCGGCCTCTGTTGGTGTCACGCACCTGTTCGACTGTGATCTCATTCGCGCACTGCTGCGTCGGCGTTCGGCGCCGCTGCAAGACGCCACATGGGCAGACTGCTTCCCAGCTCACGGCCCAGAGCACAGACTGCTGCCCAGCCCACGGCCCAGTGCACAGACTGCTGCCCAGCCCACGGTCCAGTGCACAGACAGACTGCTCTCCAGCCCACGGCCCAGTGTGGCTGCTGGGAGAGAGATTCAAGTGGGGATGTGTCGCGATCGATAGGAGAGGTTTGTGATTAAGGATCCGCTATGATCGCGAAGGGAGGGATGCGGACCGGGACTCATGATTGAGAGTAGAAGGATGCGGACCGGAACTCGTGGTGACCGCGAGGCTCTCCTCGCGGCAGCGATACAGACGGTGTATACCTTGGCTATGCGTGCCCGTACTGGCTGTGCTCGAGTGAAAACCACCGTCGTAGCCGTCGACGATGCGGCAGTAGGGCAGTGGCCCGGCCCGGACCCGGCTGTGTGACGACCACTGTCGCAGCCGTCGACGATGCGGCAGTAAGGCAGTGGCCCGGTCCGGACCCGGCTGTGTGACGACCACTGTCGCAGCCGTCGACGATGCGGCAGTAAGGCAGTGGCCCGGTCCGGACCTGGGTGTCGGACACGAGATTGGACCGACTCACTGGGCTCACCTTGATGTCAACGCTGCACCACGTGGGGACCGTCGCGCCTGCCATGCCGCTGGCCGTTTCATTCCCGCTGTATCTCGCAGCCAGTGTGCCGTTGCTTGCTGGGATTAAGTGTCAATGGCCGTGCATCGTGATTGGTCAGTGGTGCGTGATGTTCGATTAGTATTTAACCTATGTCAAAATTTAATTGTACACGGCTTTTTCCAGATTGGATGACAGCGCTTGTTACTGCTTAATCAACTATTCCATGCCACGTTTCTGATGTAAGCTCCCAGACACGGAAGTTGCAGCTTGCACGTATTATATATATGGTATAATACTTAATTATATTTGATACTAGAAACGCATCATTACTTCAGTTCTAGCTTCTACCAGCTCTAATTAAGTTTGTTTGCCTCGTCGATTATCCATGTGGTGCGACGTACAAGGCTCCAACAAGTAGGAACAGGAATCTGAACTGCACTGCGCTGAAGAGGAGGAAACACTGGTGTTTTTATGCTCTGTGTATGCAATGCGTCTGAAAACTTACACATCTGCCTGCCTCGACATTTGTGAGCCACATCGGGTATTTGGCACACTTGATTTGAAGGAGAGTAAACGTCGTTTCTGGTTTGCATAGTACAACAGATTGCTAGCACCATTAAGATACACCACTGACGGCTGCAACGTGAACTTGATAACACCATAATAGTCAATCTACACAACAACCAGGTAGTGCATTTCACATGACGATGGTAGCGAAATAAGCACGTTCCCGTCATCTGAGAGCAGGGTTTCTGGCACGGGTGTTCGTTTCTGTTATTTTTGGGGTGGGGGGTGGGGTGGGGCGGGATGGGGCCCAATAGATGAAGGCAATAAAAGAAACCCAAGGGATACGGTGAGCACATTCCATCAAGCTCAATGCTAACTGACGGTCGATATATATGTTGTGTGTGGGGGGGGGGGGGAGGTCGTGGACGGGGGCGCTGAAACTGAATTCAGACATCACTTGGCTAGGAACAGCAACATTCTGCATAATATGGCATTGTGTAGAATATACATTATGTCAGCTGACCTTATGTTATTGACATTTGACACATAAATTGCACAGAATGTCTAGTTCATGCTCTTCGTCGTATTCTGCGGGATAAGTTACTCCAAGCCCATTGTCAAAATGAATACTGTAAACAATGCATGAAAATTGACGTGACCATAGGTCGGTAGCCTAGACCAAAATGGTATTTCCAAATAGAAGTCTGTTTGCCTTGATGAGAAGACAGCATTATCTCAGCTTTGCGATGAGATGTTGTGACTACTCTGATTAAAGGCACTGTGAATATTTTAGAACAGCACTCCTTTTGGTCCGTCCCAGGTCAATGACCTTTGACAACCTGGAGTTGAAATGTGCACAAAATATGCGAAGCAAATGTATAATGAGCTTCTGCAAATGTGGTGTTTGCGTCTACTCATTCGGCCGCTATTGTGGAAAAACTTGAGGTAGTCTCATGGAGCCCCCGCCCCCCCCGGTTCAGTGGGAACTAATACATACCTGCAGCGCGTAAACAATTAAGAACTATGCTGCATAAATCACCGGGGTAAGTTTGTACAGGGATTCATTTTCAAGCACCTCCAGATTTTACCAGGATACACTTTTAGCCAACTACCTACGAGTCGTCGCTCCATGTTTCAAATGACCATGCGGGCATGAGAAAGTTTGTCTACGGTAATCATCATGCTGTATGTTGAAAAAAAAACAATTATTGTGATTAGAATATAACCGTATGTGTAGTGCAACATTCACTGGGTATGGGAAAATCTGAGCGAAGCATCAAAATAGGTTTTTACACTTAAAAACATGTTTCATGCAAACAAAATTGCTGACTAACCTTTGATCATACCAAACGCCGAGCAGAAGACGGATGTATTTTCTGCGCATGATACTAGGAATTTTAATGACATCAGGTGGTAAATACTGATAGTTTGATCTAGTCCTATCAACGTGCAAAACCGACAACTAGAGGAAACATCTGAACATGAACGTCAGTCTCCAATGACAAAATTAAATGATATGATGCCAAAATAGATCGGAGCTTCTAACGTCATCGTATGATATTTAGCATGCTTCAAAGTCTTGCCGTATTTTGCCAGAAGTTATCCACTGTAAAGCTGGATAAAGCGAAGTGTTTTAAGTATGTGTGCATACCATTCGTCACGCATGGGAAACTCTACCGCGGTGCGTTCGCAAATTGGTTGTTCTGCCTGGTAGTTGCTTAGTCAAAATAGCAGATAATTCGCGCATCATTGTTATCTTGCATGATGGATATTTCTTACTCGTCTCCCTTAGCATATCCGCTTTGGGATGACTGTTCCATTATATTCGCGTTATGTGGAATATTCCATTAAATTTAGTCAATTATGTTCCCATGATCAAACCACTATGCGGTGACGCTAGTTGTATTTGTTATGCTCCCTTAACCCTTCCCTGCCAGATCCTCCAGTCCCTTTCCGGCCAGTCTTGGGGGGGGGGTGTTCTTTATCCTCTTATGATTTCCAAACTAAGCGCTGCACGAAAACCAAAGTGATGTCATTGGAAAGCGTTCGACTAGTAGGATCCGAAACCATTCCCAAAATCCCCACGAAGTGACGTCGTCAAGGGGATCTACGTGATCACGACTGACATCATGTTTTTTGCTCTAGGGAGTTAATTTTTGGAAGATAAAAAGTTTAAATCTGAGGGAAGGCAAAATCGACCATGAGCCTAGCATTTTAGCCCACGAAAAAGTCAATATATTAAGTTTCCTAACGTTTCAAAAGTTTGAGTTTTCAATTTTTGTATATTTTTATTTTTATAATGGATAGATCGGGATCGAAAAACGTTGTTTGAAGTCAATTTTCCCATGCAAAAAATGATTACTTGAGCCAGAATCTTGGCTTTTAGCCATAATGGACAAATATGCAAAACTAATGCATCATCAAAAGGGAAAAATTCAAAGATTCCTCTAGTGTGTTTCGTTGCACCCTAGACATAAGCAAATGCTGAAAGATTAATTCCAATATCTTTATCCGTTAAAGAGTGACGACTGGTTAAACTTTCTTAGAGGTGTCCTAATTCGCCATAAAAATGTACATCTTAATACTTTATTTGTATTTGGTGACGCAATACGCCACCAAAAACGAAGAATTCAAAGATTCCTCCGGTGCGTTTCATTGTACCGCTAAACATTAGCAAACGCTGATAGATTCATTCAAATATCTTTATCCGTTAAAGCGTGACTACTGGTTGAACTTCCTTGGAGGTGACCTCACTAGACCTGGAATAACTGGTTGACCGTAGACTTCAACATTTCCTCATAACATGGCAAATGAATGTGAGAAAATGGGTGCAAAATGTCGGCGCGCTGTCGTTCAGCGTTTTTTTTTATCCGAGGGGAAACCACTGGGGGGGGCGTAAGAAGATCCTCCGAGACAGGGCAGGTTAAAGTTAACGTAAAGTAAAAAATTGGTGTGCGATACAAACATTTAATCCGGAGTGCTCCAGTCTGAATTGAACCCGATGCAATCACTCGAAAATATTTTGTCCAAGCTCGAAGCTCACGTATTCAATATCTGTATTCAAATGTTTTTCTTTTAAAATGTTTGACATGTCACACAATTATATTGCATTAGTGAAGATAGTGAAGCATACAAGTTGCGTTTAGGACCTTACTCAACTTGTTCAAAAATAGTAGCAACACATAATCGAATCTCTTAGTGATGAAATTGAGTTTAAACTGTGCTTTTCTTCCAAAATATATAGTTTTGGCGTTGTATGCAAAAGCATGTAATGTGAGACGTGTCATCTATGTTGGAGACACTAATGCATGCCCATTCCCGTACTGTCGTGTATTGAGGAGACACATCGTCCATGGTGGAGACACCAATGCATGCCAGTTCCCGTGCTCTCGTGCAATGAAAAGACATGCCGTCTATGGTGGGTAAACTGATATATGTCCGATCCCATGGTTCGGTTGCAGTAAATCGTTCGCGGCAGAAATAGGATTTCTCTGGCATGAACACCTCCCAAAATGTGCTGAATCTTTGCGTTTGAGAACCCGGCCAAGGAGTGCTCGCGAGTTCATGATTTTCGATGGACAGCTCAGCAGCACAGGGTGACTGTACGATGGATTCCTAACCGATATATGTGGCGCATTGATAGCGGCAATTAAACATTTTGGCCATATTTGACAAGCTTTATTTGGCAACGTGTGGGCTTTTTGGGAGATGTTTTTTTTGTACGGAGCATACAATATTTTGTGTAATGTCAGGACATGTTATCAACATATGCAGCCTTATACCAAGGCATTTATTTGTGTTTACTTTTGCGGAGAACACACAGTGCAAGGAAAGATAAACCCACAGTGGAAGATCAGAGCGAAAAAATGTCAACTATCAAATATGCGAATGCAAAGGTGAAGTGTTTCTCTGAATAATCGCTTGTGTTGTGTCTGCTCGTTAGTGACGTCGAGAAGTATAAGTGACATCGTTAAGGAAGTGACATCGTTCATTTGTTTGGGTCGTTACACATCGTAATTAGTTTCTGCTCATATTTAATCTTGCCTGTTCATCTGAAATTTGCTTTGCATTTCCATGACATTTACATACTTACTTTTGCCAGAAACACCAAGGTCCCGTGCGCATGTAATTGAATTGCTCGTCCTATACGCACAGAGGAAACTGATGGTTTCACGCATACTTCTTGTGCTCATTAAATAAGTGTGATGGTTATTTCTTTAGGCTTCATGTAATCTGGCATCAGAACAGATGTCGTGGCTGTCGGTGTTCCTTCGGGGAAAATTTCCGCTGTTAAGGTCGTGCCGAAACTTTCTTGTTATTTCAAAACTTTGCGGACGCAATGTTTTCCTCGGCACGCCGCACTGACAGCATGATGTATCGTTGTGTAATGTGAACTGTAAATACACGTTTTGAATAATGAGTATGCCATCCGTGTCAGAGTTTGAATGCTACAAAGGCCTAGTGAATAGTTGACCTGCAATATTTTGTGCGCTGCAGCGAGATACACTTGCTTTGTTGATCACGATGTCTGTACCACACAAGATTGACCAAGGAAGGGAATGCGTAAGCACCCGTGCTGGTCGCACTTGCATGCAGATTTATATCCGAAGGTTCGTCAGCTGTCTACATCTATAACGGGGTGTTGTCTTACTGGCTTAGTCGCATTCAGCGCTCATAAAAAGGCAAATTCTTGCTGGGGTGGCTTTATGAGCCAGGGTTCTATTGTTAAGCAGAGTTAGTTGTGTGAACCCTGGCTCTACCACCCGATCCATGAATTCTAGTTCAACGGCAGAATTTATACCGAAAGTTTAGTGTGCCGTCAATGCACAGACACGGCTGCCTGGTAGCTCGTCCTCGGCCTTATCGGGTCAGCTGCCAACTGACCCTCCTAGCCGGGGCCTAAATGCGGGCGCGTGAAACGACTCTAACTCTGCGTTCGAGCAACTGAGCAACTGTTGCAAGCAACTGAGCTGGTTGGCGGTAGCTGTCGCGACCAAGAAGCCTCACAAACCGGCCCATCGATGCACCATCGGAATTACGTTGCATTGTGTTTGAGTAGGCACATACAATAAGTCTGCCCACCAAGGCTCTGGGCATAACTGACAAGCTTTGAACAATGCGCCTACAGCTCATTTTTAGGTGAAAATTGTCATTATAGGATTGGTGTTGATATATTAAAGCGTGAAGAAAGAAGAATGCTGACAGAATATCAATCAAGTAGGTTGATACTCATAAAGTAGGTAGTAACATATAACGCGAAAGCAAGGAAGTGTCACGAAGCCGACATAAATGGTCGTGAATACCAAGGCTTCACGAAGTCTGAGTGAACGCGCTTTTGAACAGTTTCAGGAAACTGCGGTGATGATTTGAGAGTAATGACGAATGAAAAATATGCTATGAAGGACCAAAACAATCCGTAACAACAATGGTGGGTGTATATTGCGTTTTATGTAATGAACGTTCAACACCATTTAATTATGGCTGGACTGTTACTACCAGTTTGAAGCAAGCGGCCCAGGCTACATTGAGTGTGCAGCTCTGAAGGGCGCATGCGGATCGAAGCCAGGCGTCCAGACTACACTTAGTTTGCAGCTCCAAAGGGCACCAGCAATTGGAAGCGAGTCGCCCAGGCGACATTGAGTGTGCAGTTCTGAAGGGGTCCTGCAATGGTGCACGTCTCTCCCACGAGAGCCCAGTCCCGCGGCGCCGCCGTGCGTTTGCGTATGTGTCGCGCGTGTGCGCGCCCGATCAGCGCGCAAATGTGTTGGGCCACGTCTGGCCGGCTCGGCGCAGCGGCGTCCGACACGAGGCGACGCTGGCAGAGCGGAGGGATGCGTCGCGCGCGTCCCGCCCGCCTCGTCCGGCACCAACAGTATACATTATGCAGATGCAGTTGGTGTGTGGCGAACGGCCGGCGCCGCGCTCGGGCGGCCGGACCGAACGGCGCTCAGCGGCGCCACGGAAACTGGCGCCACGGAAACTGGCGCCAGTCGGCGGACGCGCTTCGGCGACGCGCCATAAATTGGGCGCCGGCCCGCCGAGTACCGGCGGCAATTTGTTGGTGTCAGCACGCGCAACTTCTGACAAATGCCAGATCAGAGGCCCCGGGCCGAGTGTATGCATCAACATGCAGATGAAGATGGTCCTCGGCACGACAGCCTGTTGCAGTAATTACATGCAGCGTTCGAGCACACTTCAGCCACCAAACCCGCAGCCGTAATCAATACTCTAATGAGAATCCATTTCCGTAACACATCGCACACTTGTACAGCCTACTCTTTTAACGAACTCTTTATATAGAAGTGCAAACCACTCGTATACTAGTCTTGAAAAGTAGGCTGTAGTCGTTAAAAGCATTGAGCTACCACGGAAAAGAGACATTACTGTGCATATGTTTGTCATACACCAGCTATGCCACCATTACGGACTCTGCACTAACGGGAGCAGACACGGCCTCGTGTTAGTTCCAATACTGCATACGCAGCATCGGCTCCCATACCGCATACATAGCATCGGCTCCCGTACTGCAGACACAGCATCGGCTCCCATTCAGCAGACACAACATCGGCTCCCGTGCTGTAGACATGGCATCGACTCCCGTACAGCGGACACAGCATCAGCTCCCGTGCTGCATAACTGCATCGGCTCCCATGCTGCAGACATAGGATCGGCTCCCTTGCTGTGGATACAGCATCGGCTCCCGTCCTCCAGACACAACATCAGATCCCGTGCCTCAGACACAGCATCGGCTCCCGTGCTGTAGGTACATCATCGGCTCCCTTACTGCAGACACTGGGATGAGAGTCGATCGTACGACGACACGTCCTTCTGAGTCCGACGCTGCTGATCGCGTCCCTACCCAGAGGATTTCAGCTGAGTCCGCCTCTGCTGACCGCGATCCCGCCAGCGGCGCCGAATTCCAGACCAGGAGGGGCAGGAGCGGCAGAGGCGGAGCTACTCAACGCCTGTGAGAGTGGAACTGCGGGTAATGCAAAACATGGGCGGAAGCTCGTTCACTGGACACTGGTCTGTGGGATCGAGACGTTGCCGCCGACCACCGTGCCCACGCACCTGCCGGCGCTCTGAGCCGACACTGGGAACACTGGATGCGCTGCGGCGCAGTATCGGCGCGCCCGAGTGCAGCGCAGTTTGGAGCGGTGCAAGTGGCACGCCCAGTCCAGAGCCCAGCACCGCATCCTTAGGTCAGTAATCCCACGGTGAGGATTTGTCGGGGCGCTGTCGGAGGTATGTTCTCGCATCTGGGCGTAACCAGCTGCATAGTGCGACCATGAAGCTGCATGTGCGTTGTTAGCGATATGCATGGTGCGAGAGTCATCGTATATATCTTGCTTCTGTGAAGTATTTCCATACTGTGCTCCATTGTGTGCATTGACTTGTAACGGTGATGTTCACGAGCTACGCCAACCCTCGTATATAAAGGGAGGAAAATGTAGAAAGTGCGCTACCCACCACCGATGTTCATAGAATATGCACAACTGTCTCATTACTGTGCTTGCACCTGTCTGCACCAGTTCGTTTCGATGTCCCCCGTTTTCACGTTGTAACATTAATATGCTCTTGAACGCCGGGCCGCTCCACTCTAAATTCACTTCGTTCACGGTGCGTGGCACCAACTCACATAGACGGATACCCCGAATATATAATGGGGACTCGTGGCACCGGTGCTAAGAAAAATGTACTCATTGAAATTTGGAATCAAACACCTGATCTCAGAATACTCCTCATTATATCTGGTATTGAGACCAACCCCGGTCCTCCTTACGTCAACCGTGCACGAATAGAAATAAGCCACGTAAATATAAACAGCATCACGGCCCCTGCAAGACTTGATGAGATCGCACAATTTACAAATAAAAATAGTGTAGACACATTATCATTAACTGAGACAAAAGTTAGCAAACAGGTCCCCCCCCCCAAGTATTTACAGGTTATACAAATTCCACGACCCACTGCCGAGGCACAGTACTCGCCAAAGAGGTGGGGTTGCAATCTATGTAAGCACGGCACTCGCAGTCAAAACACTGAACCACATTGAATTTGATGATGTGGAATGGAAATGGTGTCTGGTGAAAATTAAAGATGTATCGATCATAATATGCTGCATATATCTCCAACCGAACCTGGCGTCAGGCAAATATGAGTAATTTATTGATACATTATAATGATGGCATGTCCTTAGCCCTGATGTTGAACCCGTCAATAATCCTTGTAATGGGCGATTTTAATTCTGGCAATATTTTCCTGAACCAATCGTATGCCAAGGGAAGAGTTACCCCATTTGACTTAGATCTTCTGGATATATTCTAGAATAGTTAGTTATCTGGAAGGAAACAGATTGATTCATGATACTCAACATGGGTTTAGGAAAGGACGGTCGTGTCTCACAAATCTCTTGGACTTTTTTAACTTCGCCACAGAACAATTTGATCAGGGAAATCAGGTTGATGTAGCATACCTTGACTTTGGTTCGTTGGTTATTAGTTTTTACGGCACATCGACCGTTGAGTCATGTAGCGTCGCCAATCTCTCACGCCGATTGGTCGCGGGCGAAGAGTAGCGACAGGTGAGACTCGAACCCACAACCTTTCGATTGCGAGACGAGCAACTTACCCCTAGGCTACTCGTCCCCTACCTTGACTTTAGTAAGGCCTTTGACAAGGTACCCATAAACGGTTAATGATACAGCTTCATGCCCATGGCATTGCAGGAAGCATCTTAAAATGGATAGGGTTGTGGCTTTCAGATAGACAGCAAAGAGTGATGCTAAATGGTACAAAGTCATCATGGCAAAATGTTCTTGGTGGAGTCCCCCAGAGGTCAGTACTGGGGCCATTACCCTTCATTATGTTTGTAAATTACATTGAAAGTGGCCTAAGCAGTAAAGTTTTGACATTTGCGGATGATTTGAAGATCTTTAGGGCAATAACAGGTCAAGATGAGCATATCTCGCTGCAAAAAGACTTAGACGAACTTGTAAAGTGGTCCGAAAAATGGCAAATGAAATTTAATTATGATAAGTGCAAAATCATGCATGTAGGTAAGCACCATATGAAGGCTCCATACTTGATGGGTGGCCAAGTGCTATCAGTGACTCAACAGGAGAAGGATTTAGGTGTTTTTCTAAACACAAAATTGGGGGCATCAGAACAGACAAAGGAAGCCAGGAAGAAGGCACTGAGAATGCTCGGGGCAATAAACAGAAATGTATCATGCAGAAGTGAGGAAGTCATCAGGAAGCTTTACTGTGCATATGTCAGGCCACATTTGGAATACTGCATCCAAGCTTGGTCTCCTAGCTATGAAAAATATTGTTGGCTTTTAGAGAGAGTACAAAAGAGGGCTACACAAATGGTTAATGGCATAAGCAACCTGGCATATGAAGAAAGATTGAAGAAATTGAATATGTTTTCACTTAGATATAGGGGGCTGAGAGGAGATCTCATCGAGGTCTTTAAATTTGTCCATGGTCTGGAGAGGGGATATCTTGTGGAAATGTTTGAATTGAACAGAAATGATGCAATTAGAGGTCATAAATGCAAAATTAAAGTTAAACACAGCAGAACAGGGTTAAGGCAGACTTTCTTCACCAACAGGGTAGTAGAACACTGGAACCAGCTGCCAGAAAACATTGTCAGTAGCAGCACATTGAACACCTTTAAAAACAGCTTAGACAATCATTGTAAGAATAGAGGGCTTGCTTTTCAGTATTACAGGGAGGGCTGATTGACAGATTTGGTGGGCGACTGGTTCAGTGTACAGAGTGCAACCAAGAAGGGCCCTTGTGGCTCATAGTTGCACTAATCTTTTGTGTCTTTATGTCTTTATGTAGACACAGCATCGGCTCCCGTGCCGCAGACATAGGATCGGCTCCCGTGCTGTAGACACAGCATCGGCTCCCGTGCCGCAGACATAGGATCGGCTCCCGTGCTGTAGACACAGCATCGGCTCCCGTGCCGCAGACATAGGATCGGCTCCCGTGCTGTAGACACAGCATCGGCTCCCGTGCTGCAGACATAGGATCGGCTCCCGTGCTGTAGACACAGCATCGGCTCCCGTGCCGCAGACATAGGATCGGCTCCCGTGCTGTAGACACAGCATCGGCTCCCGTGCTGCAGACACAGCATCGGCTCCCGTGCCGCAGACATAGGATCGGCTCCCGTGCTGTAGACACAGCATCGGCTCCCGTGCTGCAGACACAACATGCAGTCACACAAGAACGATGGTGGCGTGATCGCAGTCTAGTGATCGCGGTCTCGTGATCGCGATCTTGTGATCGCAGTCTCGCGGTCGCGGTCTCGTGATCGCAGTCTAGTGATCGCGGTCTCGTGACCGCAGTCTGGTGATCGCGGTCTCGTGATCGCAGTCTGGTGATCGCGGTCTCGTGATCGCAGTCTGGTGATCGCGGTCTCGTGATCGCAGGCTAGTGATCGCGGTCTCGTGATCACAGTTTTGTGATCCGGTGCGTCGCAGTCTGGTGATCGCGGTCTCGTGATCGCAGTCTAGTGATCGCGGTCTCGTGGCCGCAGTCTGGTGATCGCGGTCTCGTGATCGCAGTCTAGTGATCGCGGTCTCGTGATCGCAGTCTAGTGATCGCGGTCTCGTGATCGCAGGCTGGTGATCGCTGTCTCGTGATCGCAGTCTGGTGATCGCGGTCTCGTGATCGCAGTCTAGTGATCGCGGTCTCGTGATCGCAGTCTAGTGATCGCGGTCTCGTGATCGCAGTCTTGTGATCGCGGTCTCGTGATCGCAGTCTAGTGATCGCGGTCTCGTCATCGCGGTCTTGCGATCGCGGTCTCGTGATCGCGGCCTCAGTAATTGGCGTCGTCCGACTGGAGGCAACCCCGACTGAAGGGTTGTTCAGTGCGGGAGGTGCTCCCAACCGCAACTGCTAGTCTGAACAAGCACGATATGAGCCCTGCGGATGATGTATTCGGATGAGAGCTCACTCAGAAAAAAAGGCACACTGAAGAGCAGGTATTACTCTCGGCAAAGAGAGTAGAATTTGGCATCTCGTATCAAATCGTAACTAGGGTTTCAAATGAGTGATGGTTGACCATTTTACGGTAACGTCCTGAGCGATTAGTTCCTCTACAGGCCTGAGGTCCTCTACGATGCTGATTCGGCACCACACTCTGATATTTACACAGCTTTTTAGTCGATTTTCTTGAAAGAAACGGTACTAAATTCCATATGCACTGATATACATTTTGGTGCGAAATGGAAATGTTTGGAACGGCCCAAGAAATGAATAATGGGTGGGAATATGATGTGGTGTACAAGTTACATTTATGATCTGATTTTTGTCTATGTGACACCAGATGGTAAAATAATGATGAAAAATTGCGATAGTCGGTAATAGTGCAATTTTAGAAAACTTGTAAGTATATGCAAGGGCATGTCCATTATCCAGTTTTCTCCCTTGGCAGCATAAAGAATGTTGGTTTCACAAAACAATCATACCCACCACTACAGGTGCTGGTGTGCATTTACAATCCGTACCCAGTGGTTGGGCTGATTTAAGCTCCCCGTACCGTAGTAGGGTTAAATTGAATATACTAGGGCCGGATCATTCACCGGGATTCGCTTTACATGCACACCAGGATGGACTCGTTATGGCTTCCCTATGTCCCATAATTAGCTTTTTCATATAAATAAGTAGAATCCTCGCTTGGACTTTGTGCTCACTTGTAATAATAAAATGAATTTGAATGAGCCTGGAATATGCAAATCATCAGACTGCACTTTGACGTCATTAATTATGAACGCTGAACCTCGTATAATTGATTTACCAAAGCAATTGTTACTACAACACACTTTGCATATATGCTCTTTAACTAATGTGCCAACACATCAGACAAAAACGAGCCTGAAAGTCTGATCCCGTGTTACCCGGATAGTTCAGTCGGCATGGCCATGACCTTTGGTCGCGTTTGACCCACGTCAGACGATGGTTCGAGTCGCTAAACTTACCGGCAATTGGCCCTTGGTTAAATGACATAGTTGGAATCTGGCTCGATAAGGCCACGTGCGAGACAACGTGGTGGCTTCCTCGAAGCATTTGTGGTGCTTTGAACTCCGGTGATAACCATGTCGTCCACGTACTGCTCTGCATCGTTCGCACGGTAACCTTTCCCGAGCCATGGCTTCAAACTCCCTAACGACCCCCAAGCAAACATTCGGATAATTTGTGATACATGTATGCTAGGCAGTTATCAAGAGAATAGCCGCAGCAGAGTGGGAGCTAAACAGTGGTTACTTGGGAAGTGTGTCTCAAGTAGCTCGACAACTGACAAACTTTAACATTTTCCCATTCGCTGATTCCCCGGCACTTGATTATTAGATCGAGCCAATGCGTCATATTTTACTATTGGTTGAGAAAGGTGACTGTCTCTTTACTTGTCACCTTATGAGAAGTAAGGCCAACCCCCACTCCCTCATCAGACGGCACAGTCACTTCGCCTTACGAACCTGAAACTCTCAACTGTCCGATGATGCCACCGCAGACAAGTTCGTTTCGCCTGGCAGTGATAGTCTAGGGTTTTCCTCGCTTACACTATAACTGGATCTCAATTACAAATTATTTTCTCATCCGACAAGTTATCAAGTCCAACAGCCGTTAACTCCGTTGCATTGGCCGGACTGATTAGGATCGATACGGCGACAACTTGTGCAACAATTGCAACAGCGATAGCACTGACACGTGTCGCTTCCAAACCCGCTCCTCCAGGGCATCTGTGACGGACGACCGCCCAGCGTCTGCACGTCTGCTCACCCTCACTCTCACCCTCACCCCCGCCCGCTCGGTATACATCTGGCCAGCCTCGCTCACCCTCACCCCCGCCCGCTCGGTATACATCTGGCCAGCCTCGCTCACCCTCACCCTCGCCCGCTCGGTATACATCTGCCCAGCCTCGCTCACCCTCACCCTCGCCCACTCAGTATACATCTGACCAGCCTTGCTCACCCTCACACCCGCCCGCTCGGTATACATCTGGCCAGCCTCGCTCACCCTCACCCCCGCCCGCTCGGTATACATCTGGCCAGCCTCGCTCACCCTCACCCCCGCCCGCTCGGTATACATCTGACCAGCCTCGCTCACCCTCACCCCCGCCCGCTCGGTATACATCTGGCCAGCCTCGCTCACCCTCACCCTCGCCCACTCGGCTACATCTCGCCAGCCTCGCTCACCCTCACCCCCGCCCGCTCGGTATACATCTGACCAGCCTCGCTCACCCTCACCCCCGCCCGCTCGGTATACATATGGCCAGCCTCGCTCACCCTCACCCCCGCCCGCTCGGTATACATCTGGCCAGCTTCGCCTCGCTCACCCCCCCGCCCGTTCGGTATACATCTGACCAGCCTCGCTCACCCTCACCCTCGCCCACTCGGCTACATCTGGCCAGCCTCGCTCACCCTCACCCTCGCCCGTTCGGTATACATCTGGCCAGCCTCGTCCCCTACACTCAGCCTCCTCTACTTCACCCTCACCCCCGCCCGTTCGGTATACATCTGGCCAGCCTCGCTCACCCTCACCCTCGCCTCGGCTACATCTGACCAGCCTCGCTCACCCTCACCCTCGCCCGCTCGGTATACATCTGGCCAGCCTCGCTCACCCTCACCCTCGCCCGCTCGGTATACATCTGACCAGCCTCGCTCACCCTCACCCTCGCCCGCTCGGTATACATCTGGCCAGCCTCGCTCACCCTCACCCCCGCCCGTTCGGTATACATCTGGCCAGCCTCGCTCACCCTCACCCCCGCCCGCTCGGTATACATCTGACCAGCCTCGCTCACCCTCACCCCCGCCCGCTCGGTATACATCTGGCCAGCCTCGCTCACCCTCACCCCCGCCCGTTCGGTATGCATCTGACCAGCCTCGCTCACCCTCACCCTCGCCCGCTCGGCTACATCTCGCCAGCCTCGCTCACCCTCACCCTCGCCCGCTCGGTATACATCTGACCAGCCCCGCTCACCCTCACCCTCGCCCGCTCGGCTACATCTCGCCAGCCTCACCGCTCAGTCGCGTCTGACCTCGTCCACTACCCTGGGAACCACTACCTAACATGAGTTTGTCGCGCGCACCGCGCGGCCCCACTGACACGGGTGTCACAATGGTGGCACGATGCAGCGGCACAACATCCGTCGGCCGTCCATCGCCACCTGCGAAAACAGAACCTGACTTGGCATAGCACCCCGGCTATAGCCGAGATTCGAGACGTGAAATGCCGATGTGAGAGCCGGCCGACAGGCGACGGCTTCCGCTCGGAGCGCTCGTGGCAGGACTCGGCGTGTCCGGTCAAGTAGGAGACAAACGCACTCCAAAAGGGTGGTCCGAGTTTATTTCCTTTACACTACTTTTACCATAGTTCAAGATTAACCAGCCCCGTCTCTGGCTGTGGTCATTTTACACCCCCTGTAGTTTTCCTCGGATGGTGAAAAACGGCGCGTGACAGAGCGCCAAAATTTGGCATACATTTTCCCTACATCAATTTGGCAAGTTGTGTGAAAATTCATGATCAGGGCATTAGAGGCAATGTAACCATAGTCAGGGCATCTACGGCCCACGAGTTAGTGCAGGATATATGAGCTCACCTACAAAAACAATCGACTAGTCATCACGCTTCAACAGATAAAGACATTTGAATGAAGCTTTCAGCGTCTGCTAATATTTAATGATGAAGCAGCACGAATCAGAGGCAGTGTTGGCTTTTTCGTTTTTATAACTGATTAGTTTTGCATATTTGCATATTTGGGTTAAATTTAATGTTTTGGATAAATGATGCATTTTTATGGGAGCACGTTGATTCAAGACAACGCTTCTCGTTTCGCTGTATCCATTAGAAAAGAAAGATTAACCGAAATGGAAACCTAACAATTTTAAGAAAACAATGGAATGTCGATTTTTGGGTGGGCAAACATTCTTGGGCAATGGACAATTCCGCCTTCCTTGTATGATTCCAAATAATTGTTGTTTTTTATAATCTCCCACAAAGTGAACTCCCCAGCTTAAAAAACACGATGTCAGCCGTGATCCCATGGGCCCTCTAGTGACGTCACTTGTGGGGGAATTTGGGGCTGGCTTCGGGCCCTACTTGCAGAGCGTTTTCCGATGACATTACTTTAGTTTTCGTGTAGCGCTTAGTTTGGAGATTAGAGGGTGGGATATAAAGGATTTCCCTGCGATACCGAATGTGAGAATCTGACTGGAAAGACGGCGTGGGTTAGCCTTCCCTAAGGCACATCCAGTGAACACACAAACAAGCATTAAAGTACATGTCACGAAGAAGGAAACAAATATAAAGGTGACCTTTGGTAAGCGATTCAGCTGGAGATGAAATGTGAAGCGCACTTGGTCAGTAATATATTAGACCGATTGTATATTACATAGCATTACATTACACCTATGCACATGCACTACCGATCGATTTCATGATAGAATGGACATGCAGACCATGGTGCAAATGGCTGGCAGTGAGCGTAGCAAGTTTTGTCTCGTCGGTTGCTCGTGAGCATATTTTCGTGTCGTCCAAACTTATAACCGCAAACCATTTGTCTTTCTCTTGAATATGTCAGGAGGAGTTGGAAACGTGCACAATGTAATGCATTTTGCATTACTATGTGCATATATATACATGTATATATATACATATATATACATATATATGTATGTACATATACATATATGCATATATAGTATAAGCGTATGCTACGTGGAATTTACGTCTATGCAGCTAGATGGTAATTATATAGTATACGGACACCGGAGGATAAATCTACATCTAGTGCGCCGGAAGCCCCAAGAGCATGCACGTGCAAACTTCTGCAGGCATTGTATCTCACAAAGCCTGAGCGAAGCCGTTAGGGTAGATTCAGGCCTTCCATCATCTCATTTGCCGGGCAGTCATGGCTACGGGGACACACAGCGAGGCTGTATTCTGCCGGCGTGTATCTCTGACAGTCTGCACATAGTAGCGTACTTGCAAGATGAAGTGGTCTTTCGTGTCCGCACTGGTAGAGCCGGATAATCTGGCCAGGCAAACAACAGCTCGAGACAGGCACCGGCCACCATATCACACTGTGCCTCCAACTGATTCTTGGTGCGCACTGACACACTTTGTCGTAAGCTGGCTGCTGGTGCGCATTCACACACTGTGTCGTCAGCTGATTGTTGGTGAGCCATGACGCTGCTTTCAAATCCTTTTTTAATTAGACCATCGTCACCTATAACACGCACCCTGGAGGGCCTGTGAAAATTACGTGCACTGGAGGGGGCGGATTCCGTCCCTTAAGATCTCGCCACCTATTAAAGCTGGAGCAACGAAATTTGCAGTGTAAATGGGTACGGTAGTCAGTTCTATTGTATGCAAATTTCATGACCTCATATTAGTATTATTCGAGGTAAAATGAGGTAAAAATATCAAAGGTTTCTGGTTTTGCATGGTATTGGCTTGTTACTGTGATGTATCGCTATGATTATGTTTAAATGCTCCAAAGTGGGCATCAATGATGTTTTTTTGCACGTTACTAATGACGCAATACAGATGATAGACCCGGAATTTAGCCTCCGATCACCTATATAACAGCATTTCACCAGGTTATTACCTGCTTCAGTTACCGGAACCGGGACCGTCCGACTGCTCCGTTGGGCGGCTCGGCGTAATCGGCTTCGCAAAGAAAGGAGTGAAGTACATGAATAAAGTATGGATAAGCCTAGGTACACAATGACAAAGAGTAGTTTTCAGGATGTGTATGGAGTAACATGCAAAGTGGCATCATTCGCATGACAGTCATTTGCATTTATGACAACATTCCAGTTGAACAAGTTTGGTTCCATTAACATGTCATCAACTTAACCTGACTTCACATTTGTGACTTAACATGACTTTGAAACTACATAGCATAAGAGGATACATCAAACAAGTCGCTAGCTTGATATGTCAGCAGATTTTCTTTTTCTTACTCTCGAGAAACTCGCCAGTCATTTCGAACCAGGTACACACAAAATGGGATATATCGACTGGTAAAATCTGGAGATATCTATGAAGAACCGGAAGGATGGGCGGATTTCGCCCTCCGACTCCAGGGCGCGTGTCAAGGTAAGGGAATTTGGACATCGTCCGCCCAGCAGTCCTCCAGCTCGCCCAGCAACATCGCCTCGCTCGTGTCCACACCGATGATCCGTCCTGCTCCTATCGTCCCGCGGCAGCAGTGGAGATTCACAGGCTGACCCTGTAGGCAGAACGTACCGATGATCAGTCCTGCTCCTATCGTCTCGCGGCAGCAGTGGAGATTCACAGGCTGACCCTGTAGGCAGAACGTACCGATGATCAGTCCTGCTCCTATCGTCTCGCGGCAGCAGTGGAGATTCACAGGCTGACCCTGTAGGCAGAACGTACCGATGATCAGTCCTGCTCCTATCGTCTCGCGGCAGCAGTGGAGATTCACAGGCTGACCCTGTAGGCAGAACGTACCGATGATCAGTCCTGCTCCTATCGTCTCGCGGCAGCAGTGGAGATTCACAGGCTGACCCTGAAGGCAGAACGTACCGATGAGTCTGGCCGCACAGACGCTGGGAGGTTCGGCTCACGGCCCTGACTGGCACACACCTGCATTTCTGCCTGTTCACATGTGTCACTTGGGCTGACTGCATGAGTATTCCCTTGCACTGCAGGGCTGTTCGGTGGAGCTGTGTATGGCGTGGCGAATGGTAGTTGACGCGAACACTCGGAGGCGTTCTTTGCGGCATTTAGTTTCGTTTGATTTTGTCACTGCGACTGCTTTGAACAATCACCTCACAAATTGTTGTCCATTTGCACTACTTCGCAACATGCGTAATACATTCAGCTATGAGAACCATAGTCAGGAACATTCTCCTTCGTGTAATAAGCCAAAATGCAAGGTTTATTTCTTTAACATTGATTAAATTCCTCAGCATTCTGCTTCCATCTTACTCTATGTCCGTGGCCTGAAATGAGCGATTGTAACAAATGGCACTACATGTGAAAACCATAAATAACGAAGCTCAGAGTTTGCGAACCTGCGCGCCCTGCTTATCTTGCATTCGGAAAATAGCAACGACGCACCTGCCACTGTCCATGCTGGCTTGTGGAGCACTCTAATTCGGCATTTGCAGCGATGGCAATGGGGGCATTTATTGTGCCACTCCTCCCGTGTTCTCTAACACCTTGGGAAAATCTAGCGCAGCAATTTACATATAAAAACAACAAGTGCACCATTTCTCGCATAAACCGAAATCGAATTTAAATATTGATCACTACGGCACATAAACTTGCAGAAAAGAGATCATCGTCGAGGCAGTGCGTCAAAAAAAAAGTTGTGATTGGATGGTTATCCTGTAGGGTCTCAGGTGACTATCCTATAGGCTGTCGGTTAACCGTCCAACGAGGAATCGGCTTCAATCCCATAGGATGTTGGGTGTCTATCCTAAACGCCGCCGAGGGACAATCCTATGGGGAATGTCGGTGGCTGTCATATACGCCGCCGAGTGACCATCCTATGGGGAATGTCGGTGGCTGTCATATACGCCGCCGAGTGACCATCCTATGGAAAATCGGTGCATAAAGACATACAGACATGACAGACATAAACGGTTAGTGCAACTATGAGCCACAAGCGCCCTTCTTGGATGCACTCTGTACACTCAACCAGTTGCCCACCAACTCCGTCGATCAGCCCTCCCTGGAATACTGAAAAGCAAGCCCTCTATTCATATAATGATTATCTATGCTGTTTTTAAAGATGTTCAATGTGCTGTTACTGACAATGGTTTCCGGCAGCTGGTACCAGTGTTCTACTATCTTGTTCGTGAAGAAACACTGTTTAGCACGCGCACGTCCGGGGGGGAAGGCGGCAAATATCTGCCCCCACTGCGGTTTTTCATAATTTGCCGCCATACTAATCGGGTTGGCGAGGCCAAACATTTTTCTGCATATCCTCATACATTTTAAACCCTGGGTCATCCCAGGTCTGGTCACCGGGTCAGGCGAAGTGACCCAACATCCTTTGGAGTTCTAGGTGGCATACATTCCACAATAATTGGGCGATTTATGTCAAGCTTATAACACGTCATGATCTCATCAGGGATCATCATATATATTTGTTTGTTTTTTTCGTAGCACTGATCTGACGTCAGGTCGTGGACATGTATTCCACCATTATAGGGCTATGGTAAAATATACAAATGTTTCCTGGTTACATATTAGTATCTTTGCTCTTGGAATGACCTCACAACGGTTGTAGCGTGTAGTTGGAAGCTATGCTCAATTTTACTGCTTACATTTTTGATCAGTGGCCTCACTAAGGTCATCTGAGGTCACCTGGTATCGCTGGCACATTTCTGCACGTTATATCGCACTGCATTGAGCTAGAAGGCTGACATTACCGCCATTGTGCTTGTATCACGAAGATGTATCGATTGATAAATTGCATGCCATCTCTAGGCTACTTCATGAATTTGACCTGAGGTCATAGTTTCGGAGTATCAAGTATTCCTGCTTCACACCGCATATTGTCAATAGCACATTTCAAGGATTGTCGAATATCGTTCGCCGTTTGTTTCTATCTGTTACAGGTCCTGATATATGTGTCAATATATCAGAGTCCCACCCGATCTGGTCGAATTTAACCTATGATGACCCAGTGACCTGAATATTGACCTCAGCGAAAAACAACCGAAATAGTTTTGATATAGCTTGTCATCAGCTTCCCAACGCCCTTTTCAGTTTGTCGCTAGCTAGCACAGTTCTAGAGATCTCCTAGATAATTTTGAATTGATAACCTCTAATTACATCATTTCTGTTAACTTCAAACCTTTCCCAAAGACATCCCTTCTCCAGACCATGGACAAATGTAAAGACCTCGATGAGATCTCCTCTCAGCCTTCTATATCTGAGTGAAAACATATTCAATTTCTTCCATCTTTCCTCATATGCCAGGTTGCTTATGCCATTAACCATTTTTGTAGCCCTCTCTTGTACTCTCTCTAAAAGCCAACAATCTTTTTCATAGCTAGGAGACCAAGCTTGATGCAGCGAGATATGATCATTATGACCTGTTATTGCCCTAAAACCATTCAAATCATCTGCAAATTTCAAAGCCTCACTGCTTTCAATGTTAGGCCACTTTCAATGTTATTTACAAATATAATGAAAAATAGTGGCCCCACTACTGACCCCTAGGTGACTCTACTAAGAACATTTTGCCATGATGACTTTGTACCATTTTGCATCACTCTTTGCTGTTTACAAAATATTATACTAAGTGGAAATGCCAGTTCCTTTTCAGCTTCCTGCAATATCCTGACATAAATTTAATCAGGTTCTGCTGCCTTGCTTGGCTTTATTGTCCTGATATGATTGAAAACATCACTGTGAATGAAATCAACATCATGTATCCGGTCCCATGTCACTGAACTATGGTGTACGGTCGGAAGATTGGTCATATCTTCCAATGTAAACACTGATTTGAACTGCTTGCTCAGCTCCTCAACCATCTCACTATCCTCCCCCAATATAGTCCCGTTTACTTCCAGTGGACCAATTGTGTTAGAAACTTTACTGAGCTTGTAGAAACTAAAGAACTTTTTGCTGTCCCCATTACAGTTTCTAGCCAAATCCAGTTATTTTGGTCACTTTGCTGCTCTGATTTATTGCCTCACAGTGTCTCTAGCTTTTCGATACGACCTTAGATTTACGATATTTGAAGCTTCCTTAACCACTCTAAATGCAGCTTTCTTAGTCTTACTTGCTTTTAACAAGTCTGGTGTAAGCCATGCTGGCTTTCCTACCCTTCCATGGCGCCTTTGCTTTTGGGGGACATGTCTAATCTTAATTTCCTTCTAGTAAGATTTTAACTTTTCCCACATTTCACAGGCATTTAAATTGGAAAATTATTCTTCCCATCCTATGGCACTTGAAGCCGCTCTCACGCAGTAAAAGTCTGCTCTGCTGGAACTACGAACCTATACCAAATTATCCTCAATAGTTCTCACTGCATCTGCCTTGAATCTAACTATGTTATGGTTACTTCTTCCAAGAATTTCTCCTACAGTCAAGTCTTGAACCAAGTCACTTAAATCCGAGAATACAAAGTCCAAGTATGAGCCATGCCTGGGAGGTTCCGTTACAAACTGGCGTCAGAAGAAGTCCTCTTCAAGGCATGTCCTAAACATTTTGCATGATAGGGAGGCGATTCCAACATTTTCAAATCCTTTTAGATTAAAGTCACCAAGAATAATGCAGTTCCTCTGAAAGTTTCTATCGATTTCCTCACAAATCACCTTGTCAAGCTCCAGTTGCTGAGAATGTGGTAGAGTTCCTTATAGGTAGAAAGCTCTTATCCTCAGTTTATTGCTGTCGCCTAGGACCTATGTTATTCGCCTTTACCTGTACTACAACTGTGCTAAACTGGTGATCACTGGTGGCCTGTGTCACCACTGGCACCAGGTCTTTGACCTTGGCACCAGGCCTGGTGATGCACCTCCTGTCCCTCCTACCTTTACAGAATACCCTATCTAAATGTCGCACACGAGAATCACCTACGATGAGTACTGTATCCTTTCTACTACTATCCTGAGTGCAGAATAGTGCCTGGAATCTATTCGATATTGATATGCCTGATTGTTGAGCAGCTTGACTAGGCTTCCTTCCACTCCTATCACCTGCCACCTATCACTCACTGACCCTTTCCTTAGGCTAGCGTCTCCAAAATCCTCCACACCCTGACCTCACGCCACTTCCCCTCCTGTGACTTACCAGAACTAGCCCTCCTCCATTCAAAAGTAACACTCTCCTCTAGAGAAATCCCAGTCACCTACAGAGTAGGAGAAGCCTCAGTTACCTGGTGGCCTTCGACCACCTAGGCATAGTGTCCATGCTGCAGAGTGACACCTACTTGTTGCCTTTTCTTGCCTACCCTGTGCAACAAGAGCAGCCTTAAGCTTGGAAAGCTCTGCCTTAATGGCCCTAACCTCTTCCTCCGGTGTCTGCATCTTGGTAGAAACCATCCTACCGGCTGCAGCTTATTCTTAGATTTAAATTGAAATTAACTCGTTTAACAAACGACAAAAATTAAATAAATAGCCAACTATTATTAACTATAAATCGCTTCCTTCTATATTGTCAGATAATGATCTAAGTACATCAGGGATACGAACACACTATGCAGAAACTATTAAACAATTGTTTTTGTGTTTTTTTTTTAACACGCGCCCTGGAGTGGGAGGGTCGAAATCCGCCCACTCCTCCAGTTTTTCGTAGATAACTCCAGATTTTACCGGCAGATATATGCCATTGTTTGTGTACTACTTAAAAAGGACCGGCGCGTTGATTAAAGTGGAAAAATAAAAATATATCGAAAATTTCTCGAGTTAGGGGTAATTAAATTTTATAAAAAAATTTTAGCGCCAGACCAAAAATGTCGGCACTGATGCACTTCCCGTATATTGGCAAAAAGGAAGTATTCTTGGCAAAACTCGCGACTTGTTTGACGCAAATTGTTATGCTATGTTGTTTCCACGTCATGTCAGGTCACCGAGGTCAAGTCAGGTGAAATTTATAACAGGTTAACACACGCCCTGGAGGGGGAGGGCGAATTCCGCCCACCACTCCGATTGTTCGTAAACAACTCCACCTTGCACCTGCCGATATATGCCATTTTGTACGTACCTGCTTCGAAATGATCGGCGCATTGCATAAACCAAGAAAAATTAAAATCGGCCGACAATAAGTTAGTGGCCGTTAAAGTAAAAAACAATCGCAGCGCCAGACCACTAAAATCGGCGCTGATGCGCTTCCCGAATATTGGCGAAGGGGAAGTGTTCTTGACACCACTAGTGACTTGTTCGATGCATATTGTTATGCTGATTCGACTCGATGCATATATAGTTTAAAAGTTATGTTAGGTCGCCGAGGTCAAGTCAGGTCAAGTTCATGACAGGTTAATGGAAACAAACTTGGTCAACTGGAATGTTGTCATAAATGCAAATGACTGTCATGCGATTGATGTCACTTTGCATGTTATTCCCTACACATCCCGAAATCTACTGTTTGTCATTGTGTGCATAAGCGTTTCCATACCTTATTCATGAATTTCACTCCTTTCTTCGCGAAGCCGATTGTGCCGAGCCGCCCAACGGAGCGGTCGGGTGGGCAGCCCGGTTCTGGTAACTGGAGCAGGTAATGATTTGATAAAATGCTCCTATATAGGTGACCTGAGGTCAAATGTCGGATCTGGCATCTGTATTGCATCATTAGTAATGTCAAAAATACATTAATGACAATTTTGGAGCATTTAGACACAATCACAGCGATCCATAACAATGAGAAGCCAAGCCACGCAAAACCGGAAAATTTTGCTATTTTGACCCCATTGAACCTTGAAGATATTAACCTAAGGACATGAAATTTGCACAAAATCACACTATCGTGCCCATCCGCCCTGCGAATTTAGTTGCTCTATACTTAATAGGAGCCGAGATCTTAGGGGGAGGAACCCGCCCCCCTCCAGTGCGCGTAATTTTCAGAGGCCCTCCAGGGCGCGTGTTAAATGAAATGTCTAATCTAATTGTCTTCCAGACAGCTAGAGGACTAGGATACAAATATCACTTATGACATCACTTATGGCTAGAGAGGAAAATAAACATAAGTCAAACAGCACTTATGAATACCACCGACGTAGCATTACACTCCATCTAAAACTTAAACACCAAAAGACCACAAAACAAAATATAGTATGTTAAGAAATATTAGTATTTTCTAATGTAACTTATAACATCTACACACAGAAAGGACAGCAACAGGCTATCTACAAAAAAAATGCTAGGACATATCTCTCGAACGAAAGAATTTCAGGGTTATCGAACTGAACAAAACTAAATACTAAAATACTCCCTAGACACCTCTACAATTACACCGGTATATGAAGACATACCTAGTGTAAGTTAAGTTAACACTTGCCCTGGAGGGACTCTGAAAATTGCGCGCACTGGAGGGGGGGACGGATTCCGCCCCCCTAAGATCTCGGCTCCCTTTAAGGCTAGAACAACGAAATACGCACGGTTGATGGGCACGATAGTAACCTCTATTGTGTGCAAATTTCGTGACCTTAGGTCAATATCTTCAAGGTCAAATGAGGTCAAAATAACAAAGTTTTCTGGTTTTGCGTGGCTTGGCTTGTCATTGGTATGGATCGCTGTGATTGTGTTTAAATGTTCCAAAATTGGCATTAATGATGTTTTGGACATTACTAATGATGTAATGCATGTGCCAGGTCCGCCATTTGACCTCAGGTCACCCATATAGAAGCACTTCATCAGGTCATTACCTGCTCCAGTTACCGGAACCGGACTGCCCACCTGACTGCTCCGTTGGGCGGCTCGGCACAATCGTCTTCGCAAAGAAAGAAGTGAAATACATGAATAAAGTATAGAAACACTTAAGCACACAATGACAAACAGTAGGATGCGTAGGGAGTAACATGCAAAGTGACGTCAATCGCATGACAGTCATTTCCATTTATGACAACATTCTGATTGACCATGATTGGTTCCATTAGCCTGTCATGATGACCTCGGCGACCTAACGTGACTTTTAAATGATATAGCATAACAATATGCATCAAACAAGCCGCTTGTGTTGTCAACAACACTACCCTTTTGCCAATATACGGGAAACGCATTAGCGCAGATTTTTGTGGTCTGCCGCTGGGATTTTTTAAAAACACTTTAACGGCCCATAACGTAAAAACTTTTCGGACGATTTTAATTTGTCTTGATGTAACCAATGCGCCGGCCATTTCTAAGCAGATACTGAAAAAATGGCGCATATCGGCCAGTACCACATGGAGTTGTGTACGAAAAATCGGAGGAGTGGGCGGATTTCTCCATCCACCCCACCAGGGCGTGCGTTAACCTGTCATAAACATGACCTGACTTGACCTCAGTGACCTGACATGACTTTGGAACAATGTAGCATAACAATATACATGAAACAAGTCGTTAGTGTTGCCAAGAACACTTCCTGTTTGCCGATATGCCGGAAGCGCATCAGCGCCGATATTTGTGGTCTGGCGCTGATAATTTTTTTGAGTTTACCGACCCCTAACTCGAAAAATTTTCGGTCGATTTTTGTTGTTCTTACGTTAAACAGCTTGCCGTTCATTTCGAAGCAGGTACACAAACAATGACGTATATCGGCCGGTAAAATTTGGAGTTATCTACGAAAAACAGGAGGGGTGGGCGGATTTCGCCCCCCCCCCCACCTCCAGGGCGCGTGTTAATCATTTAAATCATAAACTCTATCTTAAACTTTAACACTAAAAAGACCAAAACGTATTCCTCACTACAGGAATATAAGCCATGAGCGCCCCCCCCGCCCCCTGTATACAAAGCGTTCCCGTGGAGGATTGGCAAAGCTACCTAGTGTAATGTAATCTCGCTATTGTAATCTAAACTCACTGTTTTAACTTTAAGCTATATCATAAACTTAAACAGTTAAAATTATAACCTAAAGGATAAGACAAGAAAAACACACAAGTCAAACAGCATGTAGCCTGAAGACAAGATGCCGCTGGGCAGCCTCGCTAGGTTGATATAGTATAATTTGGGTGGTAAAAGTACTTCGATAAAAACTAAGTAAATATATCCACAGAGGTAATTGGTAAACACTTATCCACAGCTTAGCCTTGTGTACTGTCCAGTTCTGCAACGACTTATCTGATAAGTAAGATCTCCCCACCGACGTGCTTCCACCGTGACACCTGGCGGCAAACTCCCTTTCCCTTCAAATCCCTTAGGGTGTTGGGTGACTGCCATATTGAGTGTCTAATAACATCTGTCAGTCTGACAGGCCACGACACATATGGATATTTGATATCTACTCGTGAGCATCAGATGATGTGAATGATATCGCTGCTGGCATCTGCACGTGCCCAGATGTGAGGAAGCAACTGTTGTATGACCAATAATTGGCCTAGCTTGATGCACATTGCAATGGTGTCACATTAGGTGTGGTATACACAAACCTACCTACATATTCATGCACTATTTCCCTCGAAAACAATGTGGAAAAGACAATACGAAGTGGCCCGCTATGCTTTCACGTTATGTTACTCAGCTTCTCCTAGTACACAAACACAACACCAGGTGACCCCAACAACTGCTTTCGTGGTTGAATTCTATCAAGCCATCCTGAAATGTTGATCAGGTGGGATGTAAAATGTATGTTTTTAAAAAATCACGGATCTCATGACACAGGAAACCCAGTTAGAAGTGGACAACAGCGTTGGAGATACACGGATCAGAAGTGGCAACTTCTGCATGGCTTCACTAACAGGGCACGTCACGCCATTTGACCACTACTCGACCACACACACCTCTTGCCATTGCATGAAAGAGGTTCCAATATTCATCTGGGACATGGCTTACCTACTGTTTCAACCATCAAGAAACATGGGCGCTGTATGACCGAAGCAGTCGATGCGCCCCTAAGCCCAAATATCCAACCAACCATCAAAAACTTCACCATTGCAATTCATTGATATCGCTTGACAGAGATCAGCCATACATATGCTCCTGTCGTATTGAACTGCGACAGTCCATATCCCGGGGTTTATTTTCCACAAAGTTTTGCGTCTACGAGATCAGCAGATGTCAAGATAGGATGAAGAAGATTATCCCCTTGTCATCCCACCAAAGCAGCTAGTTTTAAGAGGCTTGACGGTGAGTCTATTGGAAAGTTTGTCAACGAAATTACACTGAGGCATCAAAGAGTAGCAGGCACCAAATAATAGTGCCTATGGCTGTGTGACAACAAAAGAAGACGAATGTTTTGTATACTAGACTGGCATACTTCCATGTGTGCTTCACGTGAGCAAGACAACTCGACTCTAGCTGCCATTGATTCAATTGCATTCTTATGAATCCTGTATGACATGACATGCGTGGATTGTGCGAGGCTGTGAGAAGTCTGGTGTAGCTGTGATTAGTCCCGGGGCGAAGGCGTGAACGGTTCGAATTTCCAGGTTCTGGCTAGCTCAGATATCTGCAGTTTCAATGGTGTGGCGGATTGGCTGTTGCATCTTTCACATTGACAGCCAACACGCTTTGAACTAAAGTACCTATTCCCTTGCATCCACCAAGTCCAATAATTCTGAGGAAAGGCCTCGGCTTTCCAAGGTTAATTAATCAATGCTGGAATGGCAGCACACAAAGTGAACATGGTTTGAACGACAAAGTCTTCTATATTTCACGACACTCATTCATTTCTGCCAAACTAATCCATGGACAATATTTTACAATACCAAGTGGCGCAGATGAATTGGACCCAATGACGTTTGACCGGTAGCATGGGCAGATGAGCTAAATTCGGTGAAGTTTGGCCGGTAGCATGCGCAGGTGAGTCAGACCCAGTGACGTTTGACTGGTAGCATGCGCAGGTGAGTCAGACCCAGTGACGTTTGACTGGTAGCATGCGCAAGTGAGTTAGATCCAGTGACGTTTGACTGGTAGCATGCGCAAGTGAGTTAGATCCAGTGACGTTTGACTGGTAGCATGCGCAAGTGAGTTAGATCCAGTGACGTTTGACTGGTAGCATGCGCAAGTGAGTTAGATCCAGTGACGTTTGACCGGTAACATGCGCAGGTGAGTTTGATCCAGTGAAGTTTGACCGATAGCATGCGCACGTGTGTTAGATCCAATGACGTCTGACTGGTAGCATGTGCAGTTGAGTGAGACCCAATGACGTTTAACACGCGCCCTGGAGGGCCTCTGAAAACTACGCGCACTGGAAGGGGGGCGGATTCCGCCCCCTCTAAGACCTCGGCACCCATTAAGGCTAGAGCAACGACATTCGCTGGGTGAATGGGCACGATAGTTATCTCTATTGTGTGAAATTTTATTGACCTTAGGTCAATATCTTCAAGGTCAAATAAGGTAAAAATAGCATAATTTTCTCGTTTTGCGTGGCTTGGCTTGTCAGTGGTATGGATCGCTGTGATTGTGTTTAAATGTGTCAAAATTGGCATTAATGAAGTTTTGAACATTGCTGATGATGTAATGCATGTGCCAGATCCGCCATTTGACCTCAGGTCACCTATATAGGAGCACTTTAGCAGATCATTACCCGTTCCAGTTACCGGAACCGGGCTGCCCACCTGACTGCTCCGTTGGGCGGCTCGGCACAATCGGCTTTCGCAAAGAAAGGAGTGAAATACATGAATAAAGTATAGAAACACTTAAGCACACAATGACAAACAGTAGGATGTGTAGGGAGTAACATGCAAAGTGACGTCAATCGCATGACAGTCATTTCCATTTATGACAACATTCCAGTTGACCATGATTGGTTCCATTGGCCTGTCATGATGACCTCGACGACCTAACGTGACTTTTAAATGATATAGCATAACAATATGCATCAAACAAGTCGCTAGTGTTGTCAAGAACACTTCCCTCTTGCCTATACGGGAAGCGCATCAGCGCAGATTTTTGTGGTCTGGCGCTGCGATTTTAAAAAACACTTTAACGGCCCATAACTTAAAAATAATCTGGCCAATTTTTAGTTTTCGTGATTTACGCAATGCGCCGGTCATTTCTAAGCAGGTACAGAAAACATGACGCATATCGGCCGGTATAATATGGAGTTGTGTACGAAAAATCGAAGGGGTGGGCGGATTTCGCCATCCACCCCTTCAGGGCGTGTGTTAACCTGTCATGAACTTGATCTGACTTGACCTCGGCGACCTGACATGACTTTGGAACAATGTAGCATAAAAATATACATCAAACAAGTCGCTAGTGTTGCCAAGAACACTTCCTTTTTGCCGATATACGGGAAGGGTATCAGCGCCGATATTGGTGGTCTGGCGCTGATATTTTTTTTTAACGTTTACCGAGCCCTAACTCGAAAAATCGTCGATCGATTTTCGTTTTTCTTACTTTAAACAACGTGCCGTTCATTTCTACGTAGGTACACAAAAAATTACGTATATCGGCCGGGAAAATCTGGAGTTATCTACGAAAAACAAGAGGGGTGGGCGGATTTCGCCCCCCCCCCTCCAAGGCGCGTGTTAACAGGTAGCATGCGCAAGTGAGTTAGAACCAGTGACGTTTAACGGTAGCATGCGCAGGTGAATTAGATCCCGTGACGTTTGACCGGTAGCATGCGCAGGTGAGTTAAATCCAGTGACGCCTGACCAGATAAATGAAGGGCGATGAAACTCCACTTATCTGGTAGATGCAAGACAAAAATGCGTGTCTCATTATTAAATGTACACAAGATGTGACATGCTCTCCGAACGAAGCGAAATGACACGATACAAATTTTTCCTCTAAAGGCAGTTTTAATGGGAAATATTTGACTTGTAAGTGCTAGAAAATGGGTTCCACCATTTAATTGCATGGGTGATGTGATCGTCGCCCGGTTAGCCCACTGAGAGACGAGGGACTCGTGCATCCCTGGCGAAGTCTCCAAGTGCACAGGAAGTCTCAAATCTCTACTTTGTGTGTTTGACCCTTCTCATGGTCAAGCACACAACTTTTGGGAAATTTTTCCATGCACGGCAACGAAGCAGCCAATTACAACTTTAGTGGCATGCCTAGTACCCACCGGGCGGTAGCCAATCCTGTACCAGGGTCGGGCCTAGTCGCTGGGCGGCGGTTAGCCCCCGCAGCGGTGGACCACGCTCCCGTCACTGGTCGGCGGGTAGCGCCCGCGGCGATGGACCACGCTCCCGTCACCGGGCGGCGGGTAGCGCCCGCGGCGGTGGACCACGCTCCCGTCACCGGGCGGCGGGTAGCGCCCGCGGCGGTGGACCACGCTCCCGTCACTGGTCGGCGGTTAGCGCCCGCGGCGGTGGACCACGCTCCCGTCACCGGGCGGCGGTTAGAGCCCGCAGCGGTGGACCACGCTCCCGTCACCGGTCGGCGGTTAGAGCCCGCGGCGGTGGACCACGCTCCCGTCACTGGTCGGCGGTTAGCGCCCGCGGCGGTGGACCACGCTCCCGTCACTGGTCGGCGGGTAGCGCCCGCGGCGGTGGACTACGCTCCCGTCACCGGGCGGCGGGTAGCGCCCGCGGCGGTGGACCACGCTCCCGTCACCGGGCGGCGGTTAGCGCCCGCGGCGGTGGACCACGCTCCCGTCACCGGGCGGCGGGTAGCGCCCGCGGCGGTGGACCACGCTCCCGTCACCTGGTCGGTGGGTAGCGCCCGCGGCGGTGGACCACGCTCCCGTCACTGGTCGGCGGGTAGCGCCCGCGGCGGTGGACCACGCTCCCGTCACTGGTCGGTGGGTAGCGCCCGCGGCGGTGGACCACGCTCCCGTCACCTGTCGGTGGGTAGCGCTCGCAGCGGTGGACCACGCTCCCGTCACCGGTCGGCGGGTAGCGCTCGCGGCGGTGGACCACGCTCCCGTCACCGGTCGGCGGGTAGCGCTCGCGGCGGTGGACCACGCTCCCGTCACCGGTCGGCGGGTAGCGCCCGCGGCGGTGGACCACGCTCCCGTCACCGGTCGGCGGGTAGCGCTCGCGGCGGTGGACCACGCTCCCGTCACCTGTCGGTGGGTAGACGGCTATGACGTCGGGCAGACCGGGCGCGCTCACAGCAATATAGACACTGGACAATGTCCAGTTCAATCAGCATTCGACAAAGATTGGGAAATTGGTTTTGATGACGAGAAATAGTTTTGCGGTTATCCGCACCAGTTTCTTGACTTTTTGACTTGTCAACTTTGACAATAGAAGGATAAATGCGACGACACTTGTTTTGACATTGTTTTCAGGTATGGTGGTACGTACCTACACGTATTAATGTTGTCGCTTTGTTAGCATCAATTGCCTTGAAGCTATTTGTACTCGGCAACTATACCCGAGTCATTCTGGGATGTTATGAAACATGAACTGGTGCTAGACAGGACTAATGCGTAGTTAATAGTAACGTAAGTTGGCAACTTTGCAATGTGCTCCTCAAATACAGTGGGCAGTGGTAACGGTGAACAAGGAGTGTTACGCAATTTTACTACCGAGTGCTTAGACATGGAGTTAAAAAAATAACTCTTTTCTGCTTGACCAGGAAAAGGTATTTTCATTTTGTATTGCCTGCTTTCATTGCTATGACACAGCGATAATCGTTCATATTCATTAAATGGCTATGAACAGTAATACCAGTGAGGTGAAATTATTTCGATTTTCTACCAAAGACAGTTTGCATGTTACTCCAGGGACACACACACACACACACACACACCTTGGCTTGGCAAGAATGCAGACCCGACTCTATGATATGCTGGCAAAATCTGCCACGATAATAACGTCTACTACTGTAGATTTAACACCATAATATGTGACAATTACGCAGTGAAGTGGGACACATCACATCACAGCATCAGCATGTGATGAATCTCAACATACAGCCGATATACTTGACATCGCTCACGGCAGTCGCGCGCGGTGGGACCCAATCAACACGGCTTGATACGCCTCGCCGAGACCTCATACACCCACACGACAAGATAGTGCGACCGCGCGTACCAGAGAGAGACGGGGAAATAAATCACCGCATTTCATGCAACAATGAGATCGCAGTTGAGAGCCACGTGTCGCTGATTGGAACCGATCCATCATGTGAAGCGACGAGTCGGCGGGGCGGAGGGCTGGGCGACTGGAGCCGCTTAGATCCGACCCACTCAAGTCACAGGAGCCTCCACTGGCCCGATGCATCAGAGCGGAGGATGGGGGCCGCGAGCGGATCCTGCAATCCGCCTGCGGCTCCCGGGCCAGACAAGCTCCGGCCGCAAATCCCCTCCACGGGCGGCCGGCTTACCGAGGCCGGCCGGGCCTGCGCCGAGCCTTCGGCCTGGCCGGTCGTCCGCTGGGCTGTCCGGCAGTTCACCATGCTGGCCACCCGACTGCCCGTGCACCAGGTTGCTCGGTGAGCTGTCCGGTGGGCTGTCCGGTGAGCTGTCCGGTGAGCTGTCCGGTGAGCTGTCCGGTGAGCTGTCCGGTGAACTGTCCGGTGAGCTGTCCGGTGAGCTGTCCGGTGAGCTGTCCGGTGAGCTGTCCGGTGAGCTGTCCGGTGAGCTGTCCGGTGAGCTGTCCGGTGAGCTGTCCGGTGAGCTGTCCGGTGAGCTGTCCGGTGAGCTGTCCGGTGAGCTGTCCGGTGAACTAGCTGGCACACCGTCCCGTAGGCCGTCGTGATGGGGAAGTGATGACGTCACACCAAAACAGCGCTGATTGCTTCACTGGGCGTCCACACCAGGCGAAACCCATGCAGCGGTTGCACGGCTGGACACCGACGGTTGGATCCGCCAGTATCTGCCTGCATTCCAGTCTGTGAGAAGCACCATCAAAATCAGCGGGCCGTAACAGGGCGCGTGTTAACTCCGCAGCTAGGCATGCAACTTCACTTGGAGAAACGATGAGCTACGAATTTCGTCCGAATAGGACAATTGCAGAGCGTTTTATACAAGCCAAATGCCAAGAGAAGACGACATGAAACAGAAAGTTGATGTTGCGGCTGTTCGCATTTTTCATGCAAGGATCAAACGGCAAAGGGAAAGGATGAAAATGCATTTATTCGTATCAGCTAAAGTGGAAAAATTTATAGATGTGCATGTATGTGGATGCGTAATATTAAGCGGGTTTTTCAAAGCGGTTTTCCACTGCTAATGCTACTCGGCTCTGGCTACAAAAGTCGTACAACACTCAGACAGCGGTAACCAAACTATGAAATTCCACTGTCAAGGAAGCTATACCGCAGACAAAGCGGCATCTCGACAGGATTACCCCCATTACATACGCAGATGATATGTGCAATGCTCTCTCTCTCTCTCTCTCTCTCTCTCTCTCTCTCTCTCTCTCTATCTTTCTCTCTTTCGCTCTCTTGCATGGGACGCAATGGGTCATAACATTCGCTCATAGTAGGACACCGTAGTTGGAGGGCACTTCCCCTACCTGGAGTGCGCCTTTGCATTTATGAACTGATGCCTATTCCCATGGCAGAAGCTGTGCAATATTTGGCGCACTGTGAATGGATTTTAACATAATGCATTTTAACATAGCAGAAGCTGTGCAGTACATGCATACTTTAACTGTATGGATATGTGCATAGCAGCATCTGTACAATGCTTGCCGTACTTTATATGGATGAATATTTACATAGCGGAATCTGTGCAATGCTTGTCGTGCTATGAATTGAGGAATAAGTCATGGCAGAATCTGTACAATGCTTGGACTTTCAATGAATGGATAATTGCACACTAGAAGCTGCACAATGTTTCCGTTATATTGGATGGATGGATAATTGCATAGCAGAATATGTGCAATGCCTGTCATACTTTTATTGGATGGATATTTACACAGTAGAATTTGTAAGATGTTTTTCGTAATTTATTGGATAGGTTTTTACATAACAGAAATTGTTCAATACTTGTCATACTTTGAATGGATGGATATTTACGGGGCAGAAATTGTACAATACTTGTCATACGTTGAATGGATCAAAATTTACCGGGTAGAAACTGGGTAATGCTTATCGTACTTTGAATCTATATATATTTACCTGGCATAATTTTTTTAAATACTTACAGTACCTTGAATTGACAGATATACATATATATATATATATATATATATATATATATATATATATATATATATATATATATATACCTTGCAGAAACTGTGGGACACTTGGTGGGCTGCGCTTTTGAGTCTGGTTTGCCTCACACTATGAATGAAGCTTTCTCCTTCAGAGCTGATGTCATTGCAGTTTAATGATTAGCACTGAACGTTGACGTCGCACAATGTGTACCAGACGCCGGTCAGTATCCGGTGGAGGGCCTCACTGCGCTGCCCTCCTACAGCGATCCGTCCTGGCGGCACTCCAGCACTCTTCCGGCGATCCATCCCGGCGGCACTCTAGCACTCATTCAGCGATCAATCCCGGTGGTACTCCAGCACTCCTGCGGCGAGTTATCCCGGTGGTACTCCAGCACTCCTGCGGCGAGTTATCCCGGTGGTACTCCAGCACTCCTGCGGCGAGCTATCCCGGTGGTACTCCAGCACTCCTGCGGCGAGTTATCCCGGTGGTACTACAGCACTCCTGCGGCGAGTCATCCCGGTGGTACTCCTGCACTCCTGCGGCGAGTTATCCCGGTGGTACTCTAGCACTCATTCAGCGATCCATCCCGGTGGTACTCCAGCACTCCTGCGGCGAGTTATCCCGGTGGTACTCCAGCACTCCTGCGGCGAGTTATCCCGGTGGTACTCCAGCACTCCTGCGGCGAGGCATCCCGGTGGTACTCCAGCACTCCTGCGGCGAGTTATCCCGGTGGTACTCCAGCACTCCTGCGGCGAGTTATCCCGGTGGTACTCCAGCACTCCTGCGGCGAGGCATCCCGGTGGTACTCCAGCACTCCTGCGGCGAGTTATCCCGGTGGTACTCCAGCACTCCTGCGGCGAGGCATCCCGGTGGCCGCAGGCAGCACCTGCGTCGCACGCCCGACACTTCCCAGGCTGCAACCATTCGTCTCAGGCAGGTGCATTTAGATTAATTGGCAGCAGCAATTGCCTCTATGTCGCGCTTGGGAATCCGGCCGGACATCCAGACCCGCTAGATTTGTCTCCTGCGAATTGAACCGCCTTGTAGGCTGGAATGGCAGACCCCTCCCCCACTGCATCAGGGCTCAGATTCTAGACTGGGCTAATTAAATGGTGAGATTTTCCTTCCAAAGGTCTCTGTCTGGCTGACACGGTAATTAGCCGTCGGCGACTCCTGCCCTGTCCTTTGCAGCGTGACTAACATGTGGTACATTCGTCCGAAATACGACGGCACTCGAGCTTCATTTGACCAAGCGGTGAACATGTCGTTCCAGATATTCCATCACCAGTACCACGTAGAGGAAATACGCATTCAGATGAAAACCAGTTCCCACGTTAACATTGAAGACAGTGGACATGGTGAACGTTGATAGAAGAAAAGGATTTGTGAACAAAGATCGCAGGAATAACTGAAATGAATATAGAAGTTTGCCTTCATCTCATGCAACATCATCATTTCACCGACTCTTCTTTTCGCGTTGGTAGTTGAGACTTTGGAACACCTACCAATAGAAGCATGTTTCTAAGCTTATTCTCTGCTAAATAATTGTGTTATTACCTAGTATCCTGCTCTATATGTGAGCACATTCTCATTTTTGCGTTAATTGATGGTAGGCTTGGAAACAAAATTACACCTGCCTATGATTTATTCCTGTGCATTCGCCAACGTTTGCATATGCTTCCATTGCATGTCTACAGCGTTATCTGAGCAAATGAGCTAGAAAAACGGCAAACTGGCATGTGCATTGGCTTGTCTCGGGTTCTCATTTTGCTTTAGGCTTTTGGATACTTATGAACTATATAGCATGTTTCTAAGCTACTCATATGGTAGAGGATAATTGCATTACCACCTTATAAACCTGATCTATATGTTAACAGAATCTTGTTTTCCAGTTAGTTGTCAGCAGTTTAAATGCATGAACTATACCACCCAATCACTTGCTTCGAACAATCCATCTGCATTTTCAAGTACTTCCTTTGCACATTCACAACGTTCGCTGTGCGACATATATTTGAGGGTATTTGAGTGCCTTGCTGTGCACAATGGATTCTTCATACAGCTATCGACGATGTGTGAAACATTGCACCAGCGCATTAACACGCGCCCTGGAGGGCCTCTGAAAATAACGCGCCTTGGAGGGGGGGGGGATTCCGCCCCCCCTAAGATCTCAGCTCCTATGAAGGCTAGAGCAACGAAAGTCACAGGGTGGATGGGCACGATAGTGAACTCTATTGTGTGCAAAGTTCATGACGTTAGGTCAATATCTTCAAGGTCAAATGAGGTCAAAATAACAAAAGTTTATGGTTTTGCGTGGCATGGCTTGTCATTGTTATGGATCGCTGTGGTTGTGTTTAAATGCTCCAAAATTGGCATTAATGACGTTTTGGACATTACTAATGATGCAATACAGATGTCAGATCCGCCATTTGACCTCTGGTCACCTATATAGGAGCACTGTAATAGGTCATTACCTGCTCCAGTTACTGGAACCGGGCTCCCATCCCGACTGCTCCGTTGGGCGGCTCGGAACAATCGGCATCGCAAATAAAGGGGTGAAATACATGAATAAAGTATGGAAATGCTTAGGCACACAATGACAAACAGTATATTTCGGGATGTATAGAGAGTAACATGTAAAGTGACATCAATCGCATGACAGTCATTTGCATTTATGACACATTCCAGTTGACCAAGTTTGGCTCCATTAGACTGTCATGAACTTGACCTGACTTCACCTCGGCGACCTAACATGACTTTTAAATTATATAGCATAACAATATGCATGAAACAAGTCGCTAGTGTTGCCAAGAACACTTCCCTATTGGCAATATACGGAAGCGCATCAGCGCCGATTTTTGTGGTCTGGCGCTGTGAATTGTTTTTACTTTAACGGCCCCCAACGTGAAAACTTCTCGGCCGATTTCTACTTTTCCTGCTTTAAACAATGTGCCGGTCATTTCTAAGCAGGTACGCGATAAATTTGGCGTATATCGGCCGGTACAATATGGAGTTATGCACGAAAAATCGGAAGAATTGCCGGATTTCGCCATACCTCCTCTAGGGCGCGTGTTAACCTGTTATGAACTTGACCTGACTTGACCTCGATGACTTGACATGACTCTGGAACAATGTAGCATGACAATGCACATCAAAGAAGTCGCTAGTTTTGCCAAGAACACTTCCTTTTTGCTAATATACCGGAAGCGCATCAGCGACGATATTTGTGATCTGGCGCTGGGATTTTTTTTTTTACTTTAGCGACCCTTAACTCGAAAACTTTTCAGTATATTTTCATTTTTCTTACTTCAAACAACGCGCCGGTCATTTATTGGCAGGTAGACAAACAATGGCGCATTTCGGCCGGTATAATCTGGAGTTATCTACGAAAAACCGGAGGGGTGGGCGGATTTCGCCCCCGCCCCTCCAGGGCGCGTGTTAAGGCATTAATCAAGGTGCGGCGTATCACACTGTCCAGCCTCCCCGACTTGCCGGGAAGTGCGTTTGCATTAACACGCACCCTGGAGGGGGGGGGCGAAATCCGCCCAACCCTCTCTCAGCGCCAGACCGCAAATATAGACGCTGATGCGCATCCCGTATATTGGCAAAAAGGAAGTGTTCTTGGCAAAACTAGCGACTTGTTTGATGTATATTGCTATGCTATATTGTTTCAAAGTCATGTCAGGTCAAAGAGGTCAAGTCAGGTCAAGCTCATGCCAGGTTAACACACGCCTTGGAGGGGGGAAGGTGAAATTAGCCCATTCCTCCGATTTTTCTTACATAACTCCATATTGTATCGGCCAATATACGCCATTTTTACATACCTGCTTAGAAATGACCGGCGCATTGTTTACAGTAAGAAACATGAAAATCGTGCGAACATTTTTCAAGTTAGGGGCCGTAAAAGTAAAATAAATTCGCAGCTCCAGATCACAAAAATCGGCGCTGATGCGCTTCCCGTATTTTGGCAGAAGGGAAGTGTTCTTGACAACTCTAGCGACTTGTTTGATGCATATTGTTATGTTATATAATTTAACACTCGCACGTCCGGAGGTCCGCGCCAACTTCGCATGTCCGGGGGGGGCAGATGTCTGCCCCCCTAAGATCTCTAGAAATGTGCTAGCTAGCGACAAACGGAAAAGAAGGTGTTGGATAGCTGGTGACTGGCTCCATCGAACGTGTTTCGGTCATTTTTTCGCTCAGGTCAACAGTCAAGCCACTGGGTCATCATAGGTCAAATTCGATCAGATCAGGTGGGACTCAGATATTGACACATATATCAGGACTTGTAACAGATAGAAACAAACGGCGAACGCTATTCGACAGTCCTTGAAATGCGCTACCGACAATTGGCGCTGTAATTTAAGGTCGGGTCAACCGAAACTCAGGTCAAGGTCATGAAGTCATAACCTCAGGTCAAGGCCTAGGGAGGTCATGTAATGTATCAATCGACACGTCTTGACGATACAAGCACAATGACGGTAATTTCAGCCTTCTATCTCAATGTAGTGCGATGTAATGCGCACAAATGTGTAGTGATCTCAGGTGACCTCAGACACCTTGGTGAGGTCACTGAGCAAAAATGTCAGCAGTAGCATTGAGCATAGCTTCCATCTACATGCCGCAACCGTTGTGAGATCATTCCGAGCGAAAATATGTAACCAGGAAACATTTGTATATTTTACCATAGCCCTATAATGGGGAAGCCATGGCAGCGACCTGACCTAAGGTCAATGCTACGAAAAAAAAACGATATACATATCATGGTCCCTGATGAGATCATGACATGCTATAAGTTTGAAATCAATCGCCCAATTATTGTGGAAGTTATGCCTCCAAGAACTCCGAGTGTAGTTGGGTCACTTCACCTGACGTGCTGACCTGGGGTCAGCACGTCTGTACAGCGCTGCTACAGTGCGTACAGTCTGTACAGTGGGCCGGTCTGTACATCGCTGCGGACACACCTCAACTCACTGCGTCTGCCTGGTCCGGCCACGGTGGGCCGGTCTGTACAGCGCTGCGGACACACCTCAACACACTGCGTCTGCCTGGTCCGGCCACGGTGGGCCGGTCTGTACAGCGCTGCGGACACACCTCAACTCACTGCGTCTGCCTGGTGCGGCCACGGTGGGCCGGTCTGTACAGCGCTGCGGACACACCTCAACACACTGCGTCTGCCTGGTCCGGCCACGGTGGGCCGGTCTGTACATCGCTGCGGACACACCTCAACTCACTGCGTCTGCCTGGTCCGACCACGGTGGGCCGGTCTGTACATCGCTGCGGACACACCTCAACTCACTGCGTCTGCCTGGTCCGGCCACGGTGGGCCGGTCTGTACAGCGCTGCGGACACACCTCAACTCACTGCGTCTGCCTGGTCCGGCCACGGTGGGCCGGTCTGCACAGTGCCGTGACTGCTTGGTTCTTCCATTGCGGGAAGGTCCGACAGCACTGCGACTGCTCGGCTCCACCGGCGTGGAAAGATCCGACAACATGGCCACCTCGGTTCTGTTGACAGAAGTTTCGACAGACACTTTGACAGACGCGTATGCATGTCAGAACCGAACGCTAGGTTAGAGATCACGCATTACTGGCTGTACTGCATATTTGGCACCCTGCACGCGTTCATCAGCCACGTCGCGTTGGCGGACTGCCCAGCCGTCAGGTGGGATCTCCCACGCTCGTAACGCCTGTTACATTACTCACGATGGTGATTTCACGATGGCACGGCTGCTCAACGCCCGCGAATTCGACTAACCGACTCGTCTTGTGGCCGTGACAGGACTGGACCACGGCGTCGCCATGGTCGCGTCGTGTCGTGTGTCGTGCTGGTCGACGCTCACAGTCACCCGTACCCCGTACCGGCCCGTGGAGCTGCGCTTCGCTGCCCGGCCAAGTCTCTGATCGGCCAACTTACGGCCATGACAGGCCGGCGCAACGGGGCTCGATGACAGCCGCCGTCCCACTTAGCGTCGTCGCCGGCACACATGGCGACTTGGGATCAAAGTTGGTGCGGCGACGGGGGCCGTCCTCGCCGCCAATGTCGGCAGTTGGGCGGCGCTCGGCCGGCGAGCCGGTTCGACTCGATCCAATAACACCTGATCTGCAGCGGTCGTCCGGGCCGGGATCATTTGCCATCAGCACGAATTTATACGCCCCGAGATTCCATTTCCGGACCGCCAATAACTCGGCTGCCGGCGATAATTTTTCGCCGACCCACGCTGTGAGAAGTACGTCTGAACCCGATTGATACGCTTTAGAGCTCTTCAAAAGTTTAAATATCATGTCCACGCAGATCAATATGCATAGGTTTTCCATGGAGATTAAGGTTGATTAATCCAGCAATTGCTCGACAGCCACAGCTACATGGTGAGTTAATCGACGATTCTTCTGTTTCTTTTTACCTGCTACATTAACACGCGCCATGGAGGGCCTCGGAAAATTACGCGCACTGGAGGGGAGGGTGGGGGTGGGGGGGGGGGGCGGATTCCGCCCCCCTAAGATCTCGGCTCCTACTGAGGCTAAAACAACGAAATTCGCAGAGTGGATGGGCAAGATAGTGAGCGCTATTGTGTGCAAATTTCATGAACATAGGTCAATATGTTCAAGGTCAAATGAGGTCAAAATATCAAACTTTTTCTGGTTTTGCGTGAATTGGCTTGTCAATGTTATGGATCGCTGTGATTATGTTTAAATGCTCTAAAATTGGCATTAATGATGTTTCGGACATTACTAATGATGCAATACAGATGCCGGAACCACCATTTGACCTCAGGTCGCCTGTATAGGAGCACTTTAGCAGGTCATTACCTGTTCCAGTTACCGGAACCGGGCTGCCCATCCGACTGCTCCGTTGGGCGGTCGGCACAATCGGCTTTGCAAAGAAAGTATTGAAATACATGAATAAAGTTTGAAAACGATTAGGCACACAATGACAAAGAGTAGATTTTGGGATGTGTAGGAAGTAACATTTAAAGTGACATCAATCGCATATTTGCATTTTTTACAACATTCCAGTTTACCAAGTTTGGTTCTATTAGCCTGTCATGAACTTGACCTGACTTGACCTAGGCGACCTAACATGACTTTTAAATTATATAGCATCACAAAATGCATCAAACAAGTCGCTAGTATTGTCAAGAACAGTTCCCTTTTGCCAAAATACGGTAAGCGAATCAGCGCCGACTTTTGTAGTCTGGTGCTGCGAATTGTTTTTAATTTAACAGCCCCTAACTTGAAAAATTATCAGCCGATTTCCATTGTTTTTACTTTAGGCAATGCGCGGAACATTTTCAAGTAGGTACTAAAAAATGGCTTATATCGGTAGGTGCAATTTGGAGTTATGTACGAAAAATCGGAGGCGTGAACGGATTTCGCCATCACCCCTACAGGGCGTATGTTAGCTTGTCATAAACTTGACCTGACTTGACCTCGGTGACCTGACATGACTTTGATACAACATAGCATAACATTATACATGAAACAAGTCGCTAGTTTTGCCAAGGACACTTCCTTTTTGCCAATATACGAGAAGCGCATCAGGGCCGATATTTGTGGTCTGGCGCTGAGAACATTTTTTTTTACTTTAGCGACCCCTAACTTGAACAGTTCAGTCGATTTTCATTTGCCTTACTTTAAAAAAACGCACCAGTCATTTATAAGCAGGTACACAAATAATTGCGTATATCGGCCGGTAAAATCTTCAGTTATCTACGAAAAGCCGGAGGGGTGGCGGATTTCCCCCCCCCCCTTCCAAGGCGCGTGTTGATACAATTCTTGAAAATCTGGCTGTAGCACTTCATGGAAACCTCTCCTAAGGATATTATCTCGCATTACATCTAATGCGGAAATGCGCAGCATTGTCCATTTCACCAGCGCAAAACTACGCCTCCTGTCATCTGCAAGGCATTATTCAATTAAGCTATATTTCACTTTGTGGCATCTAAACCCTGCTTTACGAGACGATTGGGGATCAGTTCATTTGCGAGGTAGGCAGTTGGTGGAAATGATGCCATCATCTACGGAGACTCAACACAGGAAGGATAAATTGTAACACCAATGGAACAGGGGCGGATGCAGGGGCGAATGAAGGGGGCACTGGGGGCATGTGCCACTATGGAAATATGGGGCCTGTTGGCCGGGAACAGACGCCCATTCAGGAGGCTTGGGTGCATCCATCCCCGCCCTGCTCAGTTATTTTTTCAATACAAAATTATCCCTTACAGATACATCGGCGCCCCTTGAAGGGAAAAGACGCCCTTCAGTATGCTCGAGCGCAGCCCCGTCTCGCTGAACGAATTTTCAGCCGAAGTCGTCCCTCCAGATACTTTCGTAGTGTCAAGTGCCCCTCCCCTGCTCATTAAATATCCTTGGACCGCCTCTGGAATGGAATAACGGACCAATTCGTGACCGAGAATGCTACTTCTAGTGAAACTCTTTAAAATTCTAGTGAAAATCTTTAAAATTATATTCAATTAGTTAAACTTTGACGATTCATTGTACACATTGAACACAGCCTGTAGACACAGCATATGAACCGACGAAGATGCTAAGACTGTCGAAGAGCCTGCCGTAACGACTGAAGTAGCTCAGCAGTCAGCACAAGTTTCAGCAAGCACATGCGACCTGACAGTTCCATTTCACATGACATGAAATGGACTGCAAGTTCATCGAAATCCTGAACACTTCTTTTGTCATTCCCTGGATGGTATATTTAGAAGCTGGGAAAAGTGGGTTAAAAGTAAGGAAAATGATTTGTCACATGATAGCCCATCGGTCCCAATCAGCTATACCCCCTAACAAGTGGTACTCTAGCACTTAAAGAGAAAGAATATCCCCTCTCAGATGCTATGAAGGTGAAAACTCTTTCCACTCGCACACGGCGTATCCCGTCACGATGGTATCGTACATAATAACTATCCCAATGCTTCAAATGAATTATATTTCCACCACAGCGCGGCATGGCAAACCTTCCTAATAACCCCTACTATCAAAATCCCATACGAACTTCGACACACAGGCAGGGGTACAAATTGACCAAAAAATTGTGGGCGGTTCAATGTATGGAGGCAATTAGAAGACAAATTGGTTTGGGAGCCCATCCCACTTGGACCAGAGGCGCACTGAAGGGGAGAGAAGACAATTGCTCCCCTAGAGATGATGTCCCTCGCCATAGTACGGTGTCGAGGCCTCGAAAAATGTGTGCCGTGGCTCCAAAAATCGACGGTGGAGGTCCACAAAATCGCGCGGGGCCACACCAATCACGCCGGAGCCCACCGAAACCGTGCTGGCCCAGACGGATTCCCTTCGAAGCCACGAGAAGTTCGCGCCGGACCACAGAATTACGCCAAAAAATTGGGCTGGAGCCCACAAAAATGCAGATGCTCCACCCCCCACCCCCCAAAAAATGTAATTTATGAAACCAAAAAAACTTGCGTTGGGGACCAAATAAACGCAGCGGGTCATGACAACACGCACTGGGAATATACAAATTAGGGAGCCCAGATCGCGCTGGCCCTCAGAATGTCAGTCAGATCGGTCCCGCCCCATCCCCACAGTTGGGTAAAGCTGTCTTCGTGCGTGTCTAGTACTCTGCACCAAGGCAAACGCATTATTGAATACAATCAATCTTAGCGTATGAGGTAGAGACAAATTAAATATATGTGAATTTGGTGTACCCTCATCGGTAGTTCAGGACATAAACATAGCTTCTTTCCAGGAGCATGAACAACATTAAATGCATCGACGGTGATGTGTATTTAACGCATTACTCCATTCTCTCACCGACCAGCATTGAACACTGAGTGGTTTGCGCCAGGATTTCTAAAGTAAAGTATGCATCCAAGTTTGGTATTTTCGTATAGCTCTCCAATACGGCGCCCCAATGAAGTTTAGCCCACATTTGGACCAGCATTGGTCTATATGGAAGAAAGGTTAGCATAATCTACCGTAATTGCTCAAGTTGTTCTAAATCTGATAGATGTAAGGAAAATAAGTGCATTTGTAGATCACCTTGATTTGTGTAAGTTTTGTGTCGGTATTTCCTGAGCGTCAATATCATGTTTCGTTTGCCGAAAGGTATTTAATCAGGCTGGAATTAGCTGAAATGAATTGCTAATCGATAAATGTGTCAGCTATTTGCACATAACTTGTGAATGAAAATTATTTTGAGTAATTGCATTAAATCTGGTATCCTAGAATCTGCAATAAATCGAAGTCAATCTCTCCTGTCGATTTTGATAATGCAAGCATGACATTCATATCAAAACCTTCAGTTCCACCTTGCAGCTCGCTGGATAGATGTCAAAACTCAAAGTCTTCCACTTCTTGGGTCATAAGCACTGGGTGCCGTGTGGTGGGGTGCTTGGCTCCTTTCGTAGGTGTCATGTATCGAATTTCTAAATGCTGAAGGCCACAGACCATCCACACTCAAACTTCCTCTAGGCGATGCACGGATAAAAGACAAGCGGGCACAATGTGAACAATGATAAAGCCAAAACCGAAAAAGGCAAAACGATAAAATTAAATTGACAAAAGGGAAACAGATAAAAGTCGCACAGACAAATGTCGAATTCGAAGAAATTACGATGAGAAAAAGACCAAGGGAATATGCACTAGATCTTGAGCAGGAACTAGCATTCACATTTATATTTGTCACATTTATACATTTATCGCGCAGTAACTACATCACTTACACGTTGAAAAATGACCTCTCAGTGTAGACGTCTCAACCGGAGGTCATCCCATGCGATAACAAGACCCCTGAATGTTGCAAGAATATAAGCAAAAGCGAAATCAGGGCACAGGCTAGGAACACGAGCCTGTGGCCTACACCATTAGCAAATTGATGGTTCATGGGTAGCCTTCAATGGCGAATAAGGCCCTTGAAGTAGCACTCAGAGTACTTTCAAGTGTCCTTCACTGACCGGCCCCCTCACTTCTGATCTCATCCAAGAACACAAACAACAACAACCCCGCACGTCCCCACTTCCCAGAAACCTCCCCAACTCCTTCCCCATGGGACCCCATCAATTCCTTTCACATGACGTGTTGCCCTCGCAGGGACTCTTTGTAGTTGAATTCTGCTCTGAAGGGTCCTTGAACTCCCACGGGGTATCTTTCAACTGTCTCAAGTCACTTCCGCTCTCCAGGACCTTTCAACTCCTCAGCCCCGAAGAGTCCTGCTCTCCAAGACTCTTCAACTCTTCAGTCCCGAAAGATCCCTACCCTCAATAGCAATTTCAACTCTTGAGGTTTCCAAAACTACATCGTGGCTGAACACTATTCAGATCCCTTCACCTTTCCAGAGCCCTTTAGCTTCTAGGTGTCCCTTAGCCCACTGGTATGTTTCATCTCCTCAGGAGACATTCCGCATTAAGAGAACCTTAGCTCTTAGGACCTCGTCGCACAAGTTGATATGACATATTTGTCTTTGTTTTTTAAGGCCTTTTTCAGGAAGCCTTTTAGCTTTTGGCTTTTTCTATTCTTGCTACACCCTTGACGGATTTCCACGTTGCTTTTTCCTTTCATTTTGACTTGTATCGATTTTAGCTTTTGGCCTTTTGACTTTGCCCTCCGTCGACATCTTACGGTTTGATGGCTGGACCGTTTCTGACATTTTAACCTTTCTCCCGTCTTTTGACTTTCTTCTGGAACCCTCGGGCACAGTGGCGACACAACGTCCACCCAACGGACGTTAGGCGTCAATTAAGCCGACTGTTCGGGTGAGGAGCGCGCGTGCGAGACCGACAGGCGCCATTTCCGACGCCAAGTATCCGGCGACACGGCCCGAAAGCCGGCGCTCGCATGCGCCCAACGGCCGTCGTGCGGCAGTTTTCCGTGCACTCACGACCTCCGAGCTGCGGCACCGGCGCCGTCGGTCCACTTCGACACACGGCAATGTGTCAAACTCGGCCAGTTACAATTAGTTGCGTGGTGCCTGATTACGCTCGTCGGCACGGTGCACCATGGCCGGGCCCCATGCCCGGGTCACACGCCGACCGGTCGGCGCCACGACACCCGGAGCCGCTCTGTGACTGTGTCCGGCACGCGACGTCAGCCGCCGACCCAGGTCGCGCCGCCCGGCCACTGGAGAACGCGCCACATCCAATTTCGGCCGCTCCTAAAGCATGGCCGTGAAGGGCTTGTGTATCATTCTGACAGTGATATCGCCAGTCTAATTTCGGATGAATTTATAGCGTCATATACACCAGTCAAGGACAGCGGATAATCATTGACTGCACTGTCACCAGTATAGTCTCCTGAAATGTGCATTATTCGAAAGACGTCTGAATCATCATGTAGGAAATCAATGTAGACATACAAGCCTTTCAATAATGTCTACTAAACGCCCTAGCCAAGTTCCATTTCGAAATAGATCCATCCTAACTTGTCGGAAATATGGGTGCCGGACGTTGAGTAGCAACATTTACTTCCAGTATGCATTTGCAGCAGATTACAAGCAGGCATACTACAACAGCATTACAGCAGCAGACTACAAGCAGCTTACATTCGTTGTAGCAAAGGTGTGTGCTTAATTAGCGCGGTAATTTAACACCTGATGTAACATCACTAACGACACACACGGGCCTCGCCGTGCCACCTGCGAGTGGGTCGGCTAGACCGGAAGCAAACAGCACCGGATCATCAGTAAACGTCCGCTCGAGCGCACCTACTCCGCCTACGCAGCCCACGACAACGCCACGCTCGGGTCACTTGGCCAGCAGTCAACCAGCGCACTCACGCTGTGCATCCTTTTCAAGGTTGCTACTCAGTGGAAGACAACGTGATATGAGCGTTGTCACGTGGACTGTTTCCAGAATTAAGAAGTCATTTGGCTCAATAAACTACGTGCGGCACCTTGTGCGATCCATTGTAAGGAAGAGCAATGCATGGATTGTGTGGAATGGCTATGCATGTGTTGGCTTGGGCAATACTAACCACTTAATACGGGGAAATTACCCATAACCAGAGTTTGGAAGCATTTGCGCGGTATGAAGGCATATCATGATGACGTGATAACATGCAGACTGTGGTGCATGCTGTATTTCATGCAGATATAATATTGATATTTTCACAACCAAGAGTGTAATGAGCCTCGGTGGGCTAACAATCGCTATTCAAACTCCGCACTGTCCTGTCATAAACCTGGATGACATTCAGAATGTCAGAATGGAGAACAGATACCTTGTAATGCATGAAGCGACGCCTCTGGCCAGCGATGCATTTCTGTTCCCAGGGTTTGGTGACGCAAGTTAAACCTCGAGTGGCAGATTTGTGCAAAAGTTGCTGGTGCATTGCTGAATGGGTAGAGATCGCCCAACCGGACATCCTTATCTCATCTGTACCCCGCGCTAATGCACGCTCAGAACCCTGGAGAGGAAACCATTTGCACCCGTTGTCAGTTGAATGCCCCATGCCACATAACGAGCAACCTGTGGGAATTAAACCCGCATCCGGTCGCAGAATCGTTCACGAATTCAACAAGTAGCCAAGAGTAACGAACCGTCAGGCACATATCTGGTGTGCAGATGACGCTGATCATGCATAACGAAATATTTTACACAGCTGGTGTTTCAAGATTCCGAAGGGAATTGCTTGTCCGACCAGTGAGGACACTGCGGTTTGCGCTCCCACATCTGCTTACAGCTGAGAGCAGCACGCATGCATCCCAAACCCTGTCGATTGCAAATTCAGGGCATGCATCCACCCAGGTTCATCGATGCGCGCCGCACACACCTTCGCCCCTGGCGAGCGTGGAGAAGTGGAACATGTCGGAGACGGCGCTCCAGCCGTGTCGGTTCCTGGCCTGCACCTGCAGCTGGTAGGTGGTGGCCGGCCGCAGCCGGGCCAGCGGGATCTGCTGTCGGTACAGACTGGTGTCGACCACCTCACTGCCGGTGGGCGGCACCAGCACCTCCCGCCAGCTGGACGGACCGCCGCCGTCCGTGGTGTTCTGGCGACGACAGCGACAGGCCGATAGCGGGAATTGTTACCGCACGCGCTGACGCCACGGTGTGCCGAATCAGCAAGCAACCGAGAGGAAAGTGTCAGCTGGAAGGAGTGCCGTCGGCGATCGAGGTGGAGCTGCCTCGGCCAGAGGTGAACACAACCGGCTGCTCGGCCACGAGCGTGGTGACATATATTTCAAAAGTATCTCCGGTTGTGGTGGCAACTTACGGTATCGTATCATCATTGCGCATGGACTTTATTTATCATCAGGCCGTTTTGCCTCTTAACATGCCCAGTCAATTTGCATTTCCTAACCATCCAGACATATACGTACTCATCCTGTTTCAGTACATGTATCAGAAGCGTACAGAAACACTTTAGTAGCTATGATCGAGGGGTAGTGGGGGCTGAAAAAAACTCTACCACTCGTGGTAAAGTCCATGGGGTTTAACATTACCGTGGTAAGCGTGGCACCTACAAACTGTCCCGTTCCCGTCCAGAGATTGAGCCCGACACAACAGTTCCGTTTTCTAGTGCAGTTTATGGCGTGTGGCGCGGCTCACATCACAGGTAACGAGATATGGCTGACATCACGTGAAAGCCCAAAATGTTGGCTATCCGTCGGGCACAATTTCGTTGCGGTAGTTTCAACATATTGCACGTGCACGTCGTTGGGGTCCTGAGAGAACGGGTGTCCGGTGACTGGCCGGCCATCCATATGAATAGCACGTAAAACTGAGAGTTTGCGTTCAGAAAATCAACAATTTTAGCATTCCCATAGACCCGATTAAGACTGCAATATCTCGACAACCAACGGACCAATTGACACCAAACAAACACCTCAGTATTGTCACGACAATTGCTAACATCGTCGTGCCAACCGTTTCCTAGCCGCGCGCCACGTGCATGTGAGGAGGGTGATGAAAGCGGAAGCGACTTTTTTTAGCGTTTTTTTTCACGATTTGGTCTGGTTCTCGGAAACGACTAGACTTGGCGACTTGCCGTCACTTTCACATCATGGCCCCATTTACCGGCTACACTTTTCAAATTGACGGTCAGTGGCTGCAGAGTGTGCGGGCGCGGTCATTGTGACACGGGCTGCACGTGTTTCAGTCCATGAAAAAGGCTCCGTTTCCACTTTCTCCACACCACTGTCGAATGACATTTTGCGAAGAAAGTTGCATGCGCGGATAGCCCCACTCTTTGTGATGCTTAAATGTCATTCGGATTTTACCCATCACAAATACTTTTGTTGCAATTGTCGATACCCTTAACCATTACCAGACGTCACTTTCGGCAATCTTGGCAGACGGGGACGAGACAGTATCCTGTCACCGTCCAGAGATTGAATTCGACGCAACAGTTCGGTTTTCTGGCGCAGTTTGCTTCGAAGTTGGTTTTATCTACATAATATGGTATTGTGCTCAAGGTGTGAGTGTTAATATGAGATTACCATCACGAGAAGAGATGCGTTGTGGTTATACTGGTTACAAATTTAATGGCCAGTCAAGATCGTTGAATAGGCATATGGAGGCAAAGCATGCCAGTTTACCTATCCAGCTGAAAAACACTGCCTTTGGAAAAGGAGGCCGGTGGCAAACATGACACATTGCTGCAGGAAGTGCAGGTAACACTGAATGTATTTCTACTTACCAGCATCATGTCTGCAAAATATGGCAATCTTGAGGATGTTTCGTTCATGTGCAAGCAAAATACTATGACACCCTGTGCAATTGCCCAGCCATATAACACTGTTTGGTGCAGTATTATATGCACAATATATCATATCATTTCTGGCATTTTGCCACACTGAAACTTGTGGAATCGTTTTCATGAAAGAAATGTTTTGGTTCTTCCTATATGATCCTTTGGTATTTTAATAATTTAATCTGGTCACTTCCTTGGGTTTTATTTATTTAGATCAGGGCCCATGTTTTGTGATAAGCATGACTTGTTGCATTGATGAAAAGTGCTAAAAATTACGTGAAACCAATACAAAATATGACATATGACACTCTGTACTTGATATTGGAATAGTACAAGAGAATTCAATTTATATTTGTAAATTTAACTTTCAAGGAGTCGTTGGATTTGGAGAACAGCATGTGTCAATGCCATGTTCATCAGCATGATGAAGACGATGTGACCACTGAAATGCTTAGTTTTAGTTGGAAAGCAAAATAATGCACTTTTTATAGTTAACGTAACCTTGCCTGGTTTACCCTACCTCCTTTTAAATTGTTTCTTCAATGTAGCTGCAATTTGTGTGTTCAATAATAGAACAATGTTATATTATTCAATAACAGAACAATGTTATATTATCCAATAATAGAACAATGTTCTATTATTCAATAATAGAACAATACAATTAAATACACGCCCTGGAGGGGGGGGGGGGCAAAATCCGCCCACCCCGCCGGTTTTTCGTAGATAACTCCAGATGTTACCGGCCGATATAGCCATTGCTTGTGTGTCTGCTTATAAATGACTGCCGCGTTGTTTAACCCGTCCCGTCTCGAGGGGGTCTTCAACCGCCCCCCCCCCCCTCAGGTTTTTTCGCGGATAGCGGAGGAATGGCGCGCGGCAGCGCGCTCAAATTTGGCATACCTTTTCCCACATCAATTTGAATGCTGATTCAACATTTTTAGGTCAGGTCATCTAGGGTCAACGAATTAGTCAAGGTCAAGTGAGGTCACCTCCAAAAAAGTGAAACCAGTCGTCACACTTTAACGGATACAGAAAATTTAATGAAGCTTTCAGCTTTTGCTTATCTTTACGGATGCAACAAAACGTACTAGTTAAATTTTTATCTTTTTTTCGTTTTTGACTACATATAAATTTTGCCTATTTGCCAAATTGTAGATTAAATACAGGATTCTGGCTAAAGTAATCATTTTTAATAGGGCAAGTTGTCTTCCAACAACGTTTCTCGGTCTTCTTTACCCATTGGAAAAGGAAAATGGAAGAAAACTTGAAAACTCAAAATTTTGAAATAAAAAAAGAAGAAAAACAACATTTGGGGGGCAAAATAAAAATTGTAGCCCTTGTCGATTTCGCTAATCTTTTCTCATTCCAAATATATTTATTTTTTCATATATCCCCCAAAATTAACTCCCCAGAGTCAAAAACATAATGTAAGTCGTGAAAAGTCGTGAAAATCTAGCCCCCCTGGTGACGTCACTTTTGGAGGGAAATTGTTTTGCAGGGTGGACCCGGACCCTACTCGTCGAGTGCTTTCCGATGACATCTCTTTTGTTTTCGTGCGATGCTTAGTTTTTATTTTAGAGGGGGGTCTTCAACCGCCCCCCTCCCACGAGATGGGGTGGGAGGATTTGACCGGAAAGAAAGACCGGAAACAATTTTCTCAGCGCCAGACCGCAAATGTCGGCGCTGATGCGCTTCCCGTATATTGGCAAAAATGAAGTGTTCTTGGAAAAACTAGCGACTTCTTTGAGGTATATTGTTATCCTATATTGTTTCAAAGTCATGTCAGGTCACCGAGGTCGAGTCAGGTCGAGTTCATGACAGGCTAACACTGAATTCGCCACATGTGGGGTGGCGAATTCAGTCACACCTCCGATTTTTTGTACATAACTCCATATTGTATCAGCCAATAGAAGCCATTTTTTACGTACCTGCTTATAAATGATCGGCGCACTGTTAGAAGTAACAAAATGAAAATCGGCCGCTAAGTTTTCAAGTTAGGGGCCGTTAAAATAAAATAAATTCGCGGCTCCATACCACAAAAATCGGCGCTGATGCGCTTCCAGTATATTGGCAAAAGGGTAATGCTCTTGACAACAATAGCGAATTGTTTACTGCATATTTTTGTGATATATAATTTAAAAGTCATGTTATGTCGCCGAGGTCATCATGGCAGGCTAATGGAACCAAACTTGGTCAACTGGAATGTTGTCGTAACTGGAAATGGCTGTCATGCGATTGATGTCACTTTGCATGTTACTCCCTGCGCATCCGGAATTATACTGTGTGTCATTGTGTGCCTAAGCGTTTCTATACTTCATTCATGTATTTCACTCCTTTCTTTGCGAATCCGATTGTGAGAGCCGCCCAACGGAGCAGTCAGGTGGGCATCCCGGTTCCGGTAACTGGAGCAGGTAATGACCTGATGAAGTGCTCCTATATAGGTGACCTGAGGTTAAATGGCGGATCTGGCATACGTATTGCATCATTAGTAATGTCCAAAGCATCATTAATGACAATTTTGGAGCATTTGAACACAATCACAGCGAACCATAACAATGACAAGCCAAGCCACGCAAAACCAGAAAATTTTCCTATTTTGACCTCATTTCACCTTGAAGATATTGACCTAAGGTCACACAATTTGCACACAATAGGGATAACTATAGTGCCCATCCACCCTGCGAATTTCATTGATCTAGCCTTAATGGGAGGCGATATATTGGGGGGGGGGGCGGAATCCGCCCCCCCCCTCCAGCGCGCGTAAGTTTCAGAGGCCCTCCAGGGCGCATGTTAAGAATCATAACCTGGCTGCACCTTTTATCAGAAAAAAATAGCCCATTTTGGTCTGAAAGAAAATGAGCACATTTGCACAGTAAAAGCTAGCCCAGCCCGTTGTTTTACTTTGCCGATAAAAAAAAATTATGTAACATATATTGTGAGCACATTACACCACAATAATAGCAATATATTTATGGGTACACCAAAAAGAAGCAAGATTAGCTGATAGGGTGTGTTGTAACTTCACATATTAATTACTTATTTTAATTTGTTCTGTATGCATGTTCCAGTGCAGAAGAAAAAGGAAGTCAACACGTGCACATGATGAAACTGCCAAGTGCACTCGCCTCGATTTTTTAGCATGATGATCAGGTTTTTGCATTGCTCCAACAGTCTGATTGTTCCTTGCACCAGACATGCTTGATGTACTTACTGTTTGACAATACTTGTCTCTGTGTTGATTGCTCTAATGTCTTGTGCATGGCTTGTCACTGAAAAATGGAATAATTTTAACAGAAATATGTTAATCACAGCATGTTTTGATTCCCATGCACATGATATCTGACAAGTGAACTAAGAAAGTCTCCAAAAAGTTGCATTTTTTCGGTTGGGGCACAACCAACATTGAGTGGTGGTCGTGGGGGGTGGGGGCGGGTGCAAGTTCCCTCACAAAATCATACAAAGCTACTCCCGTGTAGTCTGTATGTGGTTCATCTTATTCTCCTGAATTGAGTTCGCAATGAACATAGAACAAAATATTCCAGATATGCCCGTTTCACCACTTCTATATTTCGCTACAGTTCATATCCCTGATCGTCACCAAATCAGTGTCTTCAGCCGGTATCAGTGCACGGAGCAGCGAGTGTCTCACGCCAGCCTATAGTTGCACATAGTGCTGAATGTTGAGATATACGTGATTGCATGCTAAATTGAACATGATATATAGACTAAATCGTTCTTCCTTGTTCCATTTCAGCATCATCGTTGATATTTCGCGCTCGCTCACATGCGTACGGGGTCTTACTGTGAACCACCAACATGTGACAGCCTAGTGGTGTTCGATATTCTGTAGGTGACAGGCTGGACGTTTTTCACGTCTGGCCTCGACGCCGAGCCGTTTTCCGGAGATGGACGACAATTCACATCCTGGACTTCCATGCAAAACACATGCGTCACCGGATCAGACGGCGTTCTTAGGCGCCCGTGTCACTTCGTTGGCCGCTTGTCTTCACTGCTCTGTGTCACAGCTCTGGCCACTGAACGCTTCCTATCACGCGATTCGCTGGACCCCTGAATCGCCTCGATATCAAACTTTCTCCAGGAGCGTTTGGTGCTGTACGGCCCGCCGCCCGATCGTTCACCACCTTGATGTCAATCAGCGTCCCCTCCTCCTCCTCCTCGTCATCATCATCATCAGCATCATCATCATCATCATCATCATCATCATCATCATCATCATCATCATCATCATCATCATCATCATCATCATCATCATCATCATCATCATCATCATCATCATCATCATCATCATCATCATCATCATCATCATCATCATCATCATCATCATCATCATAGTTGTTATCAGATCAGATTTAAAATCTAGGTCGAGTTGCCATGGCATAAACCGGTCAGTTATGCGACAACGGGATAAAATATCCCATTATCGCAGCAAATATGCGACAATGGGAGATCGCGGGTTCAAAGCCGAGCCAAGCCGTCTACTGTCTACAGTGAATCAGATCAATTGCAGCCATCTGTCCATCGCTGATTTAGCTGGAGGTGGATCCCCGCAATTTCACCCCTGCGAATTCAATTTGATTGCAAAAACTGAGCTAGAAGTTGTTTATGAGGAACTCTGAAACGAATTATAAGCACCACCATGTAATAATTAATTGCATGGAAAATATTTACGTCAGGCCCGTCTTGATAGGTGTGAGAAATTAATCCGCTTTTTCTACTTCCCGTACTGGTAGAGGTCAGCTGCTTCGGTTTCACGAAGCGACGTATTTTTGGATATTTTCTTTGGCTTTACAAGGCCAACCATTTCCTCACCACATTTGCTTCTTTGCAATGCCTAAGCTATCGGCTTCGATTTCGTGGTCTAGCTTCACTGCTGTTCTGCTTCGGCTTCGTAGCAATTTAAACTGCCGCTTTCATCGTCAGCCTCGACTTCGAAGCCAACAGCCGGTTTCCTCCAGATGTTTGCTGTACGGACTCAGCATTGGGTCATTATGGCTCATTCTTTGGAAACTTGACACCTCGATAACACAGCACCACCTCGAATTCCCATGCAAGTTTGTGTATGGGGTTGTCTAGGCCCGATAACACGAACCGGAGGTATTTATGTCCCTAGGTCTAACGGTTATTGCGTCACGGTAACGTCATATGCTAACATTTTTCTTCTCGTTGCAAAATTCAATGCGATATAACTCCGAGGTTTATATTATTTTTCCATTCTGTAAAATGTCTTTTTTAGTCCGTTCACTATGACACCCGTGAAAAGGGCAAGTGAAAGTAGTGCACTTCTTACCCGTTTTCTAGATACTCGTTGAAATATTGCATATGTGAAATGCTGATAAGATCGAAGATTGTGTGATCGGGATGACAAATACTTGCAAGGGAGCTGATGAAAATTTCATCCCACACACATCGAATTCATTTACGTCTCCCAGGCGGACATCGAGAAGACTTGTGAAGGGCACGAGAAGCTTCCACTGTTTTCGTCCCAGAAGCGCGACTCAGGTGGCCGCATATGCGACTTCGCGGACCCCAACATTCAAACTAGTGAAAAATGTCGTTAATTGAAAATAAACCTGTCGCCGACGCATTCCTTTGAAGCCCGGAGAATGTCTGACGTATAAAAATCGAGAGGAAATCGGAATTTCTATCGGTTCACTCACGAGGGGCATCCTATTATATCGCAAGGGACACCATTCTACACTGTACAGTGCCCTGAACCCCCCGTCAGTCCCTCTTCCCATAAAGATGTCACCCATTGTACACGACTGACGCAGCCCACAGCAACTCTGGTCTCCCCTCCAAGGGCGTCGCCACGGATTTTTATTTGGGGGATCGGCCCAGGGACGGATCTAGCCACTCGGTTTAGGATGGCCAGTCCAGGCCCAGGACTTCTCGACCGGGGGGTGGGAAGCGATGTCGGCTCGGTCTCTGGTGATTGTATTGTTGACCGGTTGTGTGTTAATGTCTGGTAGCTTTAAGAGAAAATGCTGAGATCGGGGAGGGGGGGTGGAAGCGATGTCGCATGTCCGGTGTTTGTATCGTTAACTGGTTGTTTTTGGGGGGTTGATCCCCCCCCGTGGCGACGCCCATGCTCCTCCCCATACCCCTGCCCAATCCCCACCCTCACTGGATCCACCAGCCACGCTCTCGATCAGCTCTTCACAACGCTACTCCAAATGGTATCAGATGGTGTTTTTTTTCTCGATTTTTCTGACGGTGTCCCAAGAGTGCGCCCACTCTATCGTTGATTGTTTCGTATACATAATTGCACGGAGAATCAGAATGTGGATGTTTTTGGAAAATCGACACTTATACATTTTTCGAAAAATGATATTATATAAAATATATACTGTAAAAAATAATAAAACATGGATGCAAAAATTCGTTTTTTTTTAAATGCTATGCAATACCATACTACGTCAACTATACAAAACATTTTATAGGATTGAAAAATAATGATAAACCTCGGAGTTATATCGCATTGAAATTTGCAGTGAGCAGAAAAAGTCAGTATGTGACGTCATCGTGACGTAAAAACCGTGAGACATAGGGGCCTAAAAAGTTCAGATTCGTATTCTTGGCCCTAGACAACCCCATATAGCAACTGCCTTGGGAATTGGACAGGGTGCTGTGTTGAAACAGGCCTTCTGGCTGTCGAGTTTCTGGAGAACTACTCATATGTGATTCGTTCTTTCAACTAATTTCCACAGCCTCCTCTTTCTAAATACCACAGGGATAATTGCACTAGACAAGTTTTGAATATGCGTGATTTACTGTGTAGAGAATGAACTTTTGCATATTGTGACATATCCAATATATTTATGAACAATTTACAACTATATTATATAGCTTTAGATAGCACTTATATGGTCCCATCATATTAACTTTGGTTATCGTATCACATGCGCGCATCACATCTTGTGTGGTATCATGCCGCTAGTTCCATGTGCTCCAGGATAAACTTTGACGCTGGACACCAAGAAAGCATCCACAGACCAGCACTGCAAACTTTACCCTAAATGCGGTGTTTTCAGAATCCATAATCTGACTTTGACCTCGTCAAGCTCGGTGACAGTTAACGGCATCGGCACCAAGCTAAGGCCAAACAATTCATTGTTTAAACATATGTAGTCACCGGAAATTTATTTACTGCATATAGATGCATCCTGATATTTTCCTCTTATGTTAGAAAAGCAAACTAGAGTTCAACTCACCTACCCTCCCCACCCAAGGGAGTGTTAAAGGATACTCAACTGGGACTGGAGGGGATGGCATTACTTATCGTCTTACTAGGACTGCAGCATATATTATGGTTTATTGCAAGCTGTCTATGTGATAAGTAATCCATAATCCTTACAAAACATGAAGCATTGCACATGTAATTGTAAACAGAGGGGTGTTTTGGCACTCGTGACATCGATAGCGGCGAATGACTAATGTAATTGGAAGCCAACAAATGTGCCCTGAGGCAAAACTGCCGTGCCAATTAACGCTTGTTATTCGGGTTAGTGATGACGGCAATAGCCGCCCCACGCTTAGTTGATAGCTATTGCAGAATCCCCAAAGTGGTGTATTGGATTCCTACGCCGGCCCATCTGCAGATCGTTCTACAAACAATCAAACTTTCAAAGTCCAATGCGAGGTATCAGTCTGAAGTTCTGCGAGCTAGTCAGTCTGCAAACTTACCAACTAGGATAAGCTTCCTGCCAGACAAATTTCTCAGCTCTTGATTGTGGATACTACGAACTGCTCCTTTTTGGTGTTGGCGCATGCCACCGTGTATGACAAGCGTGCTTAGAGTCCCATCCGAGCACAAACACTCACAACACCCGTTTCGCCCTCCACGTCAGCAAACTCCCAACGATTTCAGCGGTCGTCCTACATCACGACGACATCGGAACGCGTTCTCACACAGCCGACCATGGGGCCAGCGCGCAGAATATTCCGGCCTCCTAATTAGACTACCGGAGCATTCGTTGCCTTAACGACGACATATGCACGGCACACTGATTCTCGGCCCGGCGCGGATACGACCGCCCGCCGCCGAAAACGACAGTGTAATGGTTTGCGGTCGGTGTACGCCAGCGCGGTTCTCAGCGAGCCAACTGGCGACTGGCTACACCGGAGGCACCACACCCGACGGCCGCCCATCGCCAACCCACCTTACCGGCGGCAGCCCATCGCCAACCCACCGTACCGGCGGCAGCCCATCGCCAACCCACCGTACCGGCGGCAGCCCATCGCCAACCCACCGTACCGGCGGCAGCCCATCGCCAACCCACCGTACCGGCGGCAGCCAATTTTTAACCCACCGTACCGGCGGCAGTCCATCGCCAACCCACCGTACCGGCGGCAGCCCATCGCCAACCCAACGTACCGGCGGCAGCCAATTTTTAACCCACCGTACCGGCGGCAGCCCATCGCCAACCCACCGTACCGGCGGCAGTCCATCGCCAACCCACCGTACCGACGGCCGCCCATCGCCAACCCACCGTACCGACGGCCGCCCATCGCCAACCCACCGTACCGGCGGCAGCCCATCGCCAACGCACCGTACCGGCGGCAGCCCATCTCTAACCCACCGTACCGACGGCAGCCCATCGCCAACCCACCGTACCGGCGGCAGCCCATCTCTAACCCACCGTACCGGCGGCAGCCCATCGCCAACCCACCGTACCGACGGCCGCCCATCGCCAACCTACCGTACCGGCGGCAGTCCATCGCCAACCCACCGTACCGACGGCCGCCCATCTCTAACCCAGCCCATCTCTAACTGGCGGCAGCCCGTCGCTAGCGCTCCCCATCGGCAGTCGTCCATCGGTCGCTACAGCTGATTCGCAGTCGCTGCGGCATTGGGTTTCTTGAGACCACGCTTCTACTGGCAGCCGGAAGAAGTTTTCAACATATGCGTTGTGTGCGTGGGCTGTGAGGTTGAATGTTGGATTCTTTGCTCGCTGAATAATTCCTTGACTTTGTTGTCGGGCAGTTTTTTTTGCGGTCATGCCGGACTAATTCTGGCAACACCGCGCTATAGAAAAACGAAAACAAACAAGTCTGCCGGCCGTGCGGCTGTAGTTTGTTTACTTCGCGAAGGCTGTCCGATAGGTTGCACTCGCTCCGGGGCGCGCTTTCCTTCAGCCCGCCAGGCGTCGCAGATGTAGCTTGAAAGAGAAACAAATGTAGCGTTACTTCCAATGCCTAATTCTGCGCGAAAGGGCAGATTGTCCGTCGTAAGGCCGGTTCGCACCGCCACTGGACCGGAAAAAAAGTCCGTTTCGGTGGCCGGACGGCACACTGTTCAGCAGGCCGCCGTCGGGCTTCCCGCCGGAGCGGCTCTCGCCCGATGGGCCGGATAATCCCTGGGTGACGTCATCCCCGCATTGGCAGCTCGCTCGCCACGGCTGTGTACGTGTTCGCGCTATAAAAGACGGTTGTTTCACTTTTATTAGCGCCGGCTACATAACTCAATACATCCAGAGAGATGCTTTGGCATATACGCCCTCCTGTTTGGCAAAATACGGTTATTGCTGGATGCTGCAAATTACAACCTCATGCGAAAAGACTAGGAAGGAGCTCTCTCCACCTGACCATGGCTATCGATAGAAACCCCGGGAGGCGAGTTAGCGGTGTCAGGCCTTCCAGCTCTAGAGGTCTGCAAAGCTTCGTTGGATGCGAGTGGGTGCATACCTGGATCCTACCACTGTTTGGTGATGGGCTATGCTTCCCAATGCTGTTACAATTATTATAATAAGCAGCAGTTAAACACAATAAAAACACGCTTTTTCATGAATATCGCTCCTGTTCATTGGGCAGCACAGCTTTGTTAGAAAATTACTTTCTGAACGTCTGGGACTTGTTCTAGTATCACTGGACGTTTTCTGGAGTACCAATAAGACTTCAGTATCCAGTATATCGGTAATCTATAGCCAATGACGACTGGTATTCCCCATAATGTTGTGCCCTGATTGTTCCTGGCAAAATTATCAGCGACCATCGAACAAGGTAATCTGATAATGAATAATATTCAGAAATCTTGCTGGTGGCTTTATGAACCGGAATTATATTGCAAAGCAGAGCTAGTTGCGTGAGCCCTATCCCAACCACTCAACCAACGAATTCTAGTTCAACGACTAAATTTTGACCGAGAGTCTAACTTGCCGTCAATACATCGACACAGCCTTCCCGGTAGCTCGTCCCCAGCCTTATCGGGCCAGTTGCCAGCTGACCCTCCCAGTCGGGGACTAAATGTGAGCGCGCGAAACAGCCCGAACCCTCTCTTGCCAGGAGAGTGCAGACTTGTGCAGGCCAGCCCTCTAACCAAATGAGCCACCCGGACGACAAACACAATCATTGTCGCTTATGATACACCACAAAGCACTTGAACAGTAGACGCCATCCTCCCTGCCTGCCGTACCTTGTGTACAGTACATTGCTTTGCTCTAGAACCGGAGGAAACGTTGCATGAGTCTGATTGCACTGATGTGCCGTGATTCCTAGTGAATTGATTTTTTTTCAGTGTGGTCCTTACCGGTGCTGATTAGCTTCAGTCCCGGTTTCGACATGGCTCTTAAGGCCAAGCAGACATGGAGATGTGCCACCAGCAGACCCTTGAATCTTTTTTTGGATCGATAGGTTTACTTATTTCCTTCATTTTGGGCGCAATGTACATTTATATTTCATTTGATTTAGGATGATCCATTCGTAGCAATCAAAAGGATGGTCGAAATCATTGGACTACTGAACACCTAATACCACGAAGGCACCTTTGAAGAAAACTTCGAATATTCCAATGTGCTGTTTATTTCGACCGCATTGTGCAGCCCCCCAAAAAAAAAAGGCGTTGCTGTTCTACACAGACAGGAGGTTTGTCTGACAGAAGTTCTAATTAATGGAGGGATAAGTCCGCGTTTCGATTATTCCATATAAGCTGAGAGAACACCCATCGTATGTGGTACAATTGCCTACAGTTTTGGGATTGTCGTCCTTTAGAGTGAATACATGATACGCTGACAAATATCCATAGCTGATGTTTATTTGACGTGGCAAACAAGAATTCAACACTCCTCTCCAATGCATGTGTGCGTTTTTGTACTTGCTTGTAAGTACAAGAGCGGATCCAGGAGGTCGGTTAGGGCCAAGTGTGGCCTGGGAGGGAAAGCAAAATCCAAAGTTGCAGATGTTCAAAAACGCATCGGATATTGCTTGCGGCCCAAAGAGTGGTAAGGATTCTTATATTTCTTGAGTAAAAGTTGCTGATATTTCTTTAAAATGCTGGAGTGTCAATTTTCACCATACGCTTAACCTTTCGGGAGCATAACCGGATCGCCTCGGATCCGCCCTTGGCTTTGTAAACAATGATCGTCACGCAGTATACTGTGATTCACTATAGCGGCTCAGCTGTCCAGTAAAAGACCATAATCATCAGTGAATCTCTTTGCGATCGTTGGTTATGTCCACGTGACGTGTGAGCATAAACAACATAAGCAAGACGCGAATGTGACAGTATAGACCGTGGACGCCTTCGCTGTACTTGAAGTTGTGATGTGTGGGATGGTTGGTTGGTTATTTAGGCTTAGTGGTTCTTTGACGGCGTTGGTCATACAGCGCCCATAACAATATTAGATGGACAGCTTAAGAGGATTGGTTGCAACAGTACCAGGCGAACATTCACAAGAAAGGCGGATCATTCCGAGCTTCTAGTATTGGATGTCAGTGAGGTATGCAAATCGCTTCGAAGTCCACATCCAAGAGAAAACGAAAACGTTGCCCTGCGGTTACTAGGGACGAGTGGTCTCTCCGGAGAGTAACAGCGACTGCATATCTCTAAAAATACGTCTTTGGTCATCGGCGAGCAGGGGACAGGAAATCGGGACGGGACGTACTGACAATGGTGCATGGCATCGAGGACAGCTTGGTCTGTCCTCCACACAGAGCAGACATTAGTGTGCTGGGAAAATATGCGCCAGCCGAAGACGGCAGAGCACGACCTCGTCCCGTCTCGTCCTGCGGTAGGACGAGGGCCATTCTCTAAGACATGGTTTGGTCGGTCGTAATTTGTCGTTCTGCAACGTGTCCCAAATATACTGCCATTTTTAAAAACAAAGGTCAGGATAGCGCGGTAATATTCTCTCACTTGGAGTGGCATACATCGAAAATATAAGGCTTGCGCTGCTCGTTTCGCAGCAGCATCCACTGCCTCGTTCCCACGATGCCGACATGGCTCGAAGTCCAACAGAGGACAGTAGCCTTTCCAGCTTGAGCCAGCAGCCTGGGACGCCGTAAAACATCCTGTGCAATGGGGTTACGTTGGTTAACCTGTCTTAGCGCTCAAAGCCTGCTGCGTGTATCTGTAAAAATGGCATGCGAAACCTCCCGATCCATTTCAATAAAGTTGAGGGCTTTTGTGATGGCAACCAGCTCCGATGTGTAGAATGTTGCCTGTGATGGTATGGAAATAGATCTTGAAATAGACCCAGAAGCAAATGCACTGCCCACACCAGCGTCAGTCTTAGATCCGTCTGTATAAATCGGGACGTATCCCTAGAATGAGGCTATGTTTTCCAGGGCTCGTGACAGCTGATCTTGTGGTGTAGCATGCTCCTTCCTTACCGAGGAAAATCACACGGCATATCTATTACCGGAGTGCTCACTTGTCATGGTTGCTCTTGCGTAAAATTGAACTGCATAATTCCCTTCAGTCGAATTCCACTATCCTCAAACAGCCTGCTTATCCTAACGCTGCAGAGGGTGACATGCATATTACGTCCTCGACAGGATGATGTGATTAGGCGATGAGAGAATACGTGCACATACGTAGGATAGCCTGGGAACTGATGTAGTTTGCAAACGTAGCGCATCCCAAGCAGTTCACGGCGGAGCGAAAGTGGCGGTTCATGAGCGTGCGCAGGAACTTTCGTGGATGACGTTCGATAACGATTGAAGACAATTTCGCCTGTAAAAGTTAGTGTGCACATTGACCGAAACGCCATTAAATCTAAATACCTAACTAAAGTTAGTGGGCAGCTTTGTCCATGGTATAAAGTTCGTATGTAGAACATTCGTAGGAACAAAACTTCATACAACCAAATTCGCCTGGACAAAACCCGCATGGGTAAACTTCGGATGTAAATTTCGCATGCAAATCTCGCGTGCAAAAATATGCATGCAAGGAGTGTCAAAGAAGCTTACCTTCGCAGTCCGTTTCGAATTACGTTCCAGGGAATGGGCCTGAAGTTGTCGGTCGACGGGAGCATAGGCTGTGCCGCTTGACTGTTATTATTGGTAGGTATACGGCACCGCTTCACTTGTAGGCCTTCCATTACAGCGTATCAGGATAATGACAGTGTTGAAGGGCAGGAATTCACATTTTGCCTATGTTGTTTATTGTCTATAATCTTCGACAGCATTTTCAGCCCTTTACAGGAGAAGGCGTCAGTTACAAAGCTCAAAAACAATAATGGCTTTAAGCAGGTGAAGGACTGGTAAGACTACAACGATACATGATAGCTAAGATTTGAGCGTTTGACACAGCGCATACATATATAGCCACCTGCGTCTTATGCGCAACCAGCGAGTTCGAGAGTATGTCCACACTTGGTGTCCTGTTAAGAAAATATGTTCTCTCTTGAATATCTACGGAGCAAGGCACACCTAATATATTCTACACGTACATATATATGGTACATGAAATAAAACAAGTTGCCCGTTTCTCCGGACTGGGACGCACAATCCGACGTTTTGCAATGAAATCGACGATTCCATCCTATCGCATAAAACGTTTCGTTAGAACATGTTGTTGGCCTGTACATGATGAGATTATGGGCGCAAAATGACCTTAGTAGTCCACGCGCCCTTAAGCCCAAATAATCAATCTGTACATGATGAGTAGACACACACCATGCAGTAACAGTGAAGAAGGTCCTGCTATTGCAGATATTCCGGCCGAGGTGCGTCACTACGATGCGCAGCTTGACACGTTAACACTTTTGTTGTATCCTGTCCACGCTGGCCAGATGTGTGGTGGCTGCGCCTGCTCAGATGGCAGAGTAATACTTAGTGCGAGACCTAATGTTCCCATTACGTGCATTCAACAGACACTTCTCGGAAAGTTCCTACCAGGAACACCTGCTCGTATGTATCTAATAAACGACCTTAACACTCGGTTGGCACATCACAAACTTATTTGCGGGTTAGGAGCGAATGTCAGTTTGCGGCCCAGATACACATTCGCCGGAGCTTCACGCAGCAGCGTTATGTCGTGCTCCTTGTACTATAATCACAGAGGAGTACGACGGAAAGTCATTGTGAACGACCCACATCTCAGAGGGTTCAAGGACAGCATCCAGTCCGCAAATGGAATCACCTGCAGAGATGATTCCCTCTGCAAGCGAGATCTCGCAATCAATATCTCTCTGCATGCGGGCCACGTCACCCACAAACGCTAACCTCCTAAACATTGTGACGTCATCAGCAAACATTAGACCTTGTAAATCACTTCTGGAAGACAGGTCCTTCACGAATAGAACAAATTACCGAAGCGCCAGCGAGCTATCTTCGAGTAAACCGAAAGTGACGTTAACCAGGTGTGAGATTACCCATTTGACTATCACTCTCTGTCGGCGAGTTAGGTACGAGGGAATCAGAGAGAAACAAATATATAAATATATATACATATATATATATATATATATAAAGATAAATAGATAGATAGAGAGAGAGTGAGAGGAGAGAGAGAGAGAAGAGAGACAGAGGAGATAGAGCGAGAGAGAGAGTTTTACAGTGCAGCTAAAATATTTAGTCAATCGGAAGGTATTCAATTTATATTTAACTCAGACCTTCATTTTTTATATCAATATTTTTTTTCAGAATTAATATAATTGGGTCATCCATCATTATTTATGTGAGTTAAGCAGCATTTCATCATCCGAACCTGGAGCAACATACAAAGTAAGATTCTGTATTGCTCGATTCCAGCAGGAACAGCATAGATAGCATCCACAAGGCTAGTAGAATACTCTTCAGAACCAAGGTTGTTCTGGAATGCCCTGGTCCAGATGAAGTCAACTGTGTGAAAATCGGTGCGATCGACCTAATATCGACCTAATAACTCTATACTGAGCAAGCGCTAAATTGACTTCAATGCCATAATTCTATCAGGAACTATGACCAACATATTTGCGCGGATCGAGATCGTTTTCCAGATAAAATAGCATGGATTCATTGATAAACTATCGCAGATCAGACACCGTCGAACAAATCGCGATGCCAGCGTTTAGGCAAGTCGCCAGTGAATAGTACGTGAACAATTCCTATCACAAATAAGGACAGGTATATATTTATATATATATCTACATATATATATATATATATATATATATATATATATATATATATATATATATATATATATATATACATATATATATACATATATATATATATATATATATATATATATATATATATATATATATATATATATATATATATATATATATATATATATGTATATATGTAAATGCATTAATATGCTTTGGTAGTGGCGCTCATCCATGCATGCCATTGAGGAGTAAATAGCTATGTATTTTATTAGCTATGTATTGTATTAACTTCAATTTTCATATTCAAGTTTTCGAGCGCCAATTTCAATGTCGAGTTGAAGCTTGCAGTTAACGAAGTTGTTCGCACATATAATATTATTGTGGACATTTCAACCACACTGGCCATCGCCAGAATAACTATTTTCAATTGGAATAGCCATCTTGATCTGCGAATCACACCAAGGTGAATGAAATGTTAATGATGATACCACAAGCCATTAATTCTGAAATAATTTTTCTTCTCAACTCGAACACGAAACCAAGATACAGTCAGAAAACCGGACATATGCACACGTGATCTAAAACCAGCTAAAATAACTATAGAACTAAATTACAATTGATTAAATTATTAATTATTAATCAAGGAGTACGTTTGCAATGTAGGGAAGAGCAGCAAGCCTGCACACTGACGATACAAGTTCTTGACGCCCATCCAATTGCCCTCATTAACCCTCGCCCGTATAGGGGGATGCAACCCCCTTAGGTTGTTTTGTGTATTCCTTCCAAACCGATGAACGAATCGCTTTGAGATTTTCAGTACCCTTTGAGGCAACCTTTTGACGACTTTTGGTGATATTTGTTTTGGAGGTCATGTCAGGTCACGGAGTTATGAGGTAATAAAGGGGAGCACCTCCGACCAGTTTTCAACAAATACGTGATTATCGCACGCATTTTTTTAACGTACTTAGCATAATTATGGGCATATAATAAAAAATACAGATGCCCAAATGGGTTCCCATTGAAAAACAATGTTCCAAAAATCGGTGACCTCGGTTGACCTCGGTTGACCTCGTTTGATCACTCGACCTTTTTTAGCTGACCTACGGTAATTTTTCGTATTGGATTCGAATTCAGCGTCTATTTCTACCATAGGGAACGTTAAACTTCGAAATTGGAACCACTTTTCAAAAAGTTGGATATTTGGGGTCACGGATTTGACCTCATTTGGTGCATGATATATTGGTCCGATCACATCGTGTGACATATCGTTATGTTCGCAAGATCCAAATAAATATATTTCCGGCCATTTCGTTCATATTTTGACGGGAGATTTGATATAACTGACGATTTTCTTAGTAAACTACAAAAAATTGACTTTTGAACTGACCTGGAAGGTCAACCATTAACCTTAGAAGGTCATACTGAATTCCAATAGCGAGATCTCGGCCAGGTCTATGACTTTTGTTCGTTTTCGTATCATTCACGGTTTCCAATCGCCAGGGGGCGGGGGTCGTACCAACCCCCACCCACCTATACGACCGAAGGTGGTATAACGCCGAATACTAGCGAGGGTTAAGACATGGACGAGCATAGAGCACATAGCATTACGCCCGCATTCCTCTCCCTGTTCATCCAAAGCTAGGCATTGTCCACTCCGACAGACCCATAGTCCTAAGGACTTTTTTCTTCAGGCCTACATGTCTCCGTTGATTGTCTGAATTGCTGGCTCAGTGGATTCAGGAATCTTTAAGGCTGGTCGTCATTCTGGATGCCGTAGAAATGTAGGTTGCTTAGCCTCATCGTCCGATTTGTCGCCTTCGGGTACCTCCAGGTTATCGCTAGTCTGGAAGCCTTAGAAATAACAAATAAACCAAGTGTAACTTTACCGCTTAAATTGAGGAATTGTTGCAGGAGGGTGACCTTTGCACAGCGCGACGGAACTTCATTATTCGTCAGACTGGATGGCTTATATTATTTCACCGTATTGAAAGTAAGATTTGACGAACAGCGTCCAATCTGTTGAATAAACATTTTGTTATTGTGTCCAATCGGAAGAATCACTTACGAGTTCGATTGCATGTCGTACTTCCGATTAGAAACGCCTTTCGATGCATACTTAATAACCATAATATCTGAACAATTATCTATCCATTAATATGCTATAACGTTCACTTATTTTGGTCTAGAGTGAGCATATAAGCCACGAAAATGTCATGTTAAAGCCGTTGAATCCAACGAATAATCGTGAAATCTGACGAAACAAAATATCCTTAACCTAATCTAACGTCACTTACCCTATCCTAGTCTATCGTAGCCTAGCCCTGCATGGTATAACATAACCTAGCTTGACTTAACCTAGCCTAGGTATTAATCTTTCCATGCGATGGTTTCTACAGGGACCTCAACCGTACAAACTTTTTCAAAGCGTACTTTTGTCCATGCGAACATTTTCGTTTCGAAAGTTGTGCCATTCGAGCTTCATCCCATCCGAACTTTTGCTGTTCCGAATTGTGTCCAATGCGCACTTTATGCATGACGAACTTTGCTCACACCAACTTTATATGTGTGTGTGGTGGAATATAGATAGAACACACATCCGCGCTGCCGTCAGATGTGCAGATCCGCGCTGCCGTCAGATGTGCAGATCCGCGCTGCCGTCAGATGTGCAGATCCGCGCTGCCGTCAGATGTGCAGATCCGCGCTGCCGTCAGATGTGCAGATCCGCGCTGCCGTCAGATGTGCAGATCCGCGCTGCCGTCAGATGTGCAGATCCGCGCTGCCGTCAGATGTGCAGATCCGCGCTGCCGTCAGATGTGCAGATCCGCGCTGCCGTCAGATGTGCAGATCCGCGCTGCCGTCAGATGTGCAGATCCGCGCTGCCGTCAGATGTGCAGATCCGCGCTGCCGGCAGATGTACAGATCCGCGCTGCCGGCAGATGTGCAGATCCGCGCTGCCGTCAGATGTGCAGATCCGCGCTGCCGGCAGATGTCGTGCTCCATCTGGACGTGCAGCGTGGGCCGAACTGCGTCCAAACTCTCAAGCCGAGCCCTGGGGCCGAGCGGCCAGTCCTCAGAGCCGAGCAGGGCTTGCTTCAATGCGGCCAGCTCACCCTCATCGCTGCTACGGCATCCACCCGACTGCTGGGACGCCCACCAACACGTATATGTCTGGGCTGAGTCCGCGCTGCATCGCTGGCAAAGCTTAGTAATTCATTTCCCATGCCGTCGCAACGACGGTCGTAAATAAGTCATAAGGCTATCCAGGGATTTAAATGACTTGTGACGTCGGCAGCGAGGCACGAGCTTGGCAATATTTGACTACCTTATTGCGCCGATATTCTGTACCGTGGCAATGGCCGGCTAACACATGGCACCTACATAATATCGTAAGCACATGTATTTTAGCAACTATACCTATCACTTCAGCGTTGTGAATCAAACTGTAGTCAATAACTCGATGCACAGGAAAGCCTAGGATATATGGAAGAAAATATTAGTACCATTGTGTGATTTAGCATCAATATGCCTGCTAATGCCACAGAAAGTGTAATGACTAACTTAGAGGGTACAAAAACATGTCGTTTTTGTTGGGGTGTTGTGAATTTCGCACGATCGGCCTTTACATTCCTTTGGCGGATATTTTTCTGATGGTGCCCATGTGAAACAAATTGGTAATACATTTGAGATAAATTTTCGAACACAATAAGTTGCAAATCAAAGCTCACACCCATGGAGCTAGTAGCGTCGAATAATTATATAGATGGAAAAGATACCTAGAAAAACACACAACTGCTCACAGTGTTTACAAAAAAAGGAACAGGTATTTGCAAACTCGCAAAATATAGTGAGCAAGATAGGATTAGTGTTTAAGGAGAGTTATCCACATCTTGCCGACTTTTTACCACTCCTCGCACCTACAAATAATTTTCATAGTGACACACATTATGGTCACCAGCCACAGCTCCTTAATCACCAATTGCGTGACCGCCAGGTGACACACATGCACATGCACGTGACCTCCAGGTGACACACACATGCACATGACCTCCAGGTGACACACACATGCACGTGACCGCCAGAAGACGTCACGTGGAGGTGTGGCGCTGTGCATTTATCGGTTGTTCTGCTGAGTAGGATGATGTGGTGACAGTGACATATTTATACCCAGACTTAGCGGCATACTGTGTTTGTTATTGGCGGTTGGACATGCGGTTGAGAACTGCACCCCGAAGTCGCGTAAACGATGGGCCGTTGCAGCGCTTCAGAAATAGAGAATATGCTAGCCTTTTGTTTTGTATTTTGTTATTTTGATGCATGCCTGAAATGATCCGCATCACTTTCTGTATCTGTTCATGACCATATCGGATGCGTTTATCCACGTACTTCCAGCTAACAAACAAGATGGCACCTTTCAGCACGCGACGCAATGTGTGAGAATCGTTTCGAAACGTCCAGCGTGTATCACCATTTCAGGTCTGCAGGCAGCCTGGCGCTCCAGGACTGGAACAAAGCTGCGCACCACTCATGCCGGCTGGTGTGTACATACATACGAGTCTGGAGTGGCGCCAATTCCACTGCTGGTCACCTACACACGTACTAACATGCCTGCACGTGCATTGCCTATGCTATACAATGATAATTTACTTACTGGATGACGTTGGCCTCGCCCAACTGATGACGTGAGAGCTGGTGCTCTCCCGGCTTCCGTTGCGGTGTGAGCAGACTTGGTCCATCCGGCATTGAACGCCGCTGTTGTTATCGCATCGAGTGCAGCGCCCGCACGTGGCCTATATCCGCGCCTCGATGCGCTACCAACCAGTGTTGTGTATTAGTAGCTGCCAGGTGTATGTCAACACCCATCTGCCAGGGATCCCTCGAGGACACACTCAGGCTTGCCAATGATATAGCGACTCGGCGACTCAGAGAGCAACTGAATGAGTATAGGCAGAAACACCATATTTCAAATAGTTTCCAGACCAGCGCCTGCTCTACTGGACATCTAGACGACACACGCACCGGACCAGCGCCTGCTCTACTGGACATCTAGACGACACACGCACCGGACCAGCGCCTGATCTGCGAAGGACCTAGATGACATGCACACCACACCAGCGTCTGATTTACAAAGAACTACCTGACGTGGATCACGAGTGTAACAACATGCGTGGTGCGAAGGTCCTATCCATTTATTTCACCCAAAGCCGTAGACTGTGATTTGCGTGTGGTCTATGGAACTATGCAGTGCGGCTTGCACTGCGCATTCTCTACACAGTTATCGGGCGTTATAATTACAAATGTATTGCATAGGTCGATGTCAGTGAGATGCTTGTGAAGGCGGGTGAAATTTGCGGCCTCTTGGTTCCGCTGAAAGCAATCACATTTAGCTTTCCAGCAGAGCGTATCATGAATCGCACTTCTGCAAGCCAATCACGATCCACGTGCTCTTGATCATTGTGCGTGCAGTCCAATACGAATTAATGTCGAGGCCGGCAGCGATGTTATGTGGAGAGTGAGCCAGCCCGGTTGGCAAGGCGGCGCGTTCTCTCCACAAATGCAGCACATAAAAGCTCTCACTCACCTGGAAGCACGCGGCGGCCACTGTCGCTGCCAAGATGGCTGAAAGTCTCGCACACGTTTACGCCGAAGTCGTCTCTGGCGACGCGTCGCGGTGTGAGCGTGCGTCTGGCGGTGGCCACGTCCAGCTGGGAGATGACGTGCGGCGGTGGCCGATGGCGGGGCGACTCTCGCCGCCGGCGAACCCACCAACTCCTTTCACGTCACCACTCACGTCTCTTCGCGTCACTTCGCACGTCTCTTCGTGTCACTGGAGACGTCCCTTCACGTCACCTTTCACGTCCCTTCATGCCACCGTTCACGTCCATTCATGCTACTGTCCATGTGCATTTATGTTACTGTCCACGTCCCTTCATGTTACTGTTCACGTCCATTCATGTCATCGCTCACGTCCCTTCATGTCGCCGTTCACGTCTATGCAAGCCACCATTCACGTCCCTGCCTGTCACCGTTCATGTCCCTTCATGTTGCAGTTCGTGTCCCTTCACGACACCGTCCACTTCCCTTCGTGTCACCGTCCACGTCTCTTCATGTCACCATTCACGTCTCTTCATGTTGCCGTTCGTGTCCCTTCACGTCACCGTTTACATCCGTTGATGTCACCGTTCACGTCTCTTCATGTCACCATTCACGTCTCTTCATGTCACCGTTCACGTCACCCTAGCCAGATGAGTGGCCAGCTGACTGCATGGGAGTCGCGCGGTCGTTAGTCACAAACATGAGCAGGAAGTCGATGTCGTGACGGCCGTGAGACAGCCTCGATATGACGGGTGTACCGCTCGGTGTGCCTCGGTATGACGGGTGTGCCGCTCGGTGTGCCTCGGTATGACGGGTGCGCCGCTCGGTGTTCCTCGGTATGACGGGTGCGCCGCTCGGTGTGCCTCGGTATGACGGGTGTGCCGCTCGGTGTGCCTTGGTATGACGGGTGTGCCGCTCGGTGTGCCTCGGTATGACGGGTGTGCCGCTCGGTGTGCCTCGGTATGACGGGTGTGGCGCTCGGTGTGCCTCGGTATGACGGGTGTGCCGCTCGGTGTGCCTCGGTATGACGGGTGTGCCGCTCGGTGTGCCTCGGTATGACGGGTGTGCTGCTCGGTGTGCCTCGGTATGACGGGTGTGCCGCTCGGTGTTCCTCGGTATGACGGGTGTGCCGCTCGGTGTGCCTCGGTATGACGGGTGTGCCGCTCGGTGTGCCTCGGTATGACGGGTGTGCCGCTCGGTGTGCCTCGGTATGACGGGTGTGCCGCTCGGTGTGCCTCGATATGACGGGTGTGCCGCTCGGTGTGCCTCGGTATGATGGGTGTGCCGCTCGGTGTGCCTCGATATGACGGGTGTGCCGCTCGGTGTGCCTCGGTATGACGGGTGTGCCGCTCGGTGTGCCTCGATATGACGGGTGTGCCGCTCGGTGTGCCTCGGTATGACGGGTGTGCCGCTCGGTGTGCCTCGGTATGACGGGTGTGGCGCTCGGTGTGCCTCGATATGACGGGTGTGCCGCTCGGTGTGCCTCGGTATGACGGGTGTGCCGCTCGGTGTGCCTCGGTATGATGGTTGTGCCGCTCGGTGTGCCTCGATATGACGGGTGTGCCGCTCGGTGTGCCTCGATATGACGGGTGTGCCGCTCGGTGTGCCTCGATATGACGGGTGTGCCGCTCGGTGTGCCTCGGTATGACGGGTGTGCCGCTCGGTGTGCCTCGGTATGACGGGTGTGCCGCTCAGGCCACACGACGGCCGACCAGGACATGATATGGCTGCTTCGTGGATTTCAGAGCATGTGTCAGCACAAATATCGGGAATGACAGCGCCAGCTATATTGAGCTGCAGTGGTGCTGTTAAACTGACTGGGCAGGAGACTGCAGCAGATTACAGACTGGAAACTGCAGACTGCGGCAAACAAGAGGGTGTTTGAAACACGATGTTCCATTTATGATTAAGTCCATTGATTTTATCCAAATAATGCGATAATAATAATAATTATAAATGATGCAGACGATCTAAATGAGATGTTCAGTGTAGAAGTGTGCTCACATTTCATGCAAAGCAAATTTGCAGTCTGAACTCGTTTCACGGCAGCCTACTGCTAGTCTAGCTTCGTTTCGAATGTCCAGATTCAGATTCGAACCGACTACTTAGGCGTTGAAGGACTTCCGACAATCTTGTTCTGAATTCGAGGATTTCTCGGGTTTGAGAAGAAGTTGAAATTGAGATCCAGTTATCTCGGAGCGAGACAAACCCTGGGCTCACTATCAGGGAAAGCGAACTTGGCTGCACGTCAGCGAAATGACAATTGAAATGGCAGCTCTCCTAGGAGCAAAGCTATTTCCAGCACGAAGATATTGCTCATGGCTGTTTGGATGAAAATTCCTAGAATACCGTGCAAAAAGTAGCTTTGTCAGGTGTCGTGCCAATGCTGCGCATACCCTCAGGAGCTTCATCATATTTAATCCGTTCCGTCTCGGGGGGTCTTCAACCGCCCCCCCTCAGGTTTTTAGCGGATAACGGACGAACGGCGCGGGACAGCGCGCTCAAATTTCGCATATCTTTTTCCACATCAATTTTACATGCTGATTATAAATTATGAGGTCAGGTCATCTAGGGTCAAGGAGTTAGTGAAGGTCAAGTGAGGTCACCTCCAAAAAAGCTCAACCAGTCGTCACGGTTTAACGGATACAGATATTGTAATAAAACTTTCAGCGTTTGCTTATCTTTACGGATGCAACAAAACGTATGAGTTGATTGAATGTTTCATTTTATCGTTTTTGACGACATATACATTTTGCGTGTTTGCCATATTGCAGTTCAAACACAGGATTCTAGCTAAAGTAAGCATTTTTATTAGGGAAAGTTGATTTCCAACACTATTTATCGGACTGCTATACTCATTGGAGAAGGAAAATTAAAGAAAACTTGAAAACTCAAAATCTTGAAATTCAAAAAATTACAATTTTTATTTTGGGGGGGCCAAAACAATTATAGCCCTGGCCGATTTCGCTGTCCTTTTCTCATTCAAAATATTTTTTTCTTCTTCATATAAACCCCTGAAATGAACTCCCCAGAGTAAAAAACATTATGCAAGTCATGAAAAGTCGTGAAAATCTAGCCCCCTGGTGACGTCACTTTTGGGGACATTTTTTTTGGGGGGGGGGTGGATCCTGACCCTAATCGTCGAGCGCTTTCCGATGACATCTTTTTGGTTTTTGTGCGATGCTTAGCTTGGATTTTAGAGGGGGCTCTTCAGCCCCCCCTCCCGAGACGGGGTGGGAGGATTTGACAGGAAAGACGGCTCGGGTTAAATCATTTCATTAGTCTTCCTAGGGAATGTGAAGTGTTTGCATTGCGTTGGGGCCCGATGACTACACCCGTTGTTTTCATCACATAGTCGCCAGAGGGGGAGGAAAAACTCCGACAGACTGTCTACTCACGCTGACATGGGAACAGTTCCACGCAACGCGACCAAAACAATTCGTTCGCAGGTATTACATAAGCATTAGTAAACAACGACTCAACAAGTAGATCTATTTATGCAAGCAGTCGAAACTACACTACGCATAGACAAGCAGAGCCACAGTATTCTCATTTTAACCGGATCCCCAAATCCCCACATCTCCTGATGAGATGACAGCCTGTCATTGACTCGTCACCCGCCGAATACGGCTGCTGGAAAGGGGGGCATACAGGATGTATGCCCCCTTTGAATTGCCCCCTGCATGGTTTGAACATGTGTAAAGACCGTTCAACCAAAACAAGCCTCATTTTATCGAGATCGCTTCCGACGCTCTAAGCACGCCGAAAATCCATGGTTGGACGCAGTGAAACAAAAACAAACAAAAATCTGGTTTGAACTAGTGTTATTTCGTTCTTGGTTAGGGCGGTGCTCGAGACCATGAATGCATCTCTGCTACTGGACCATCCGTTGAGCCCAACAGCATAACGCCAAACTCATTCGGATTTATGCATTAATGACACCGCATTCAGCATGCTTCAGCATGCTTAACCTTAACCTCTCTCTCTCCGGTCACATCCTCATACCCCGTCTCGGTGGGAGTTTGAAAGGAACTCCCTCTAATATCCAAACTAAGCGTCGCGCGAAAACGAAAGAGGTGTCATCGGGAAGCGCTCGATGAATAGGGCCCGACACCACCCTGAATTTTTTTCTCTCCAAAAGTGACGTCACTATGGGTCTAGATTTGCACGACTTACAGTATGATTTTGGTTTTGGAGAGTTCATTTTGGGGGATATTTGAACACAAAACAAATGTTATTTGGAATCAGAAAAGGACAGCGAAATCAACCAGGACCATACAATTTTTTGGTCGCCCAAAAATCAATTTTTTTCTTCTTCTCAAGTTCACATGTTTGAGTTTTAAAATTGTCTTTAATTTTCCTTTTCTAATGGGTAGAGTGGACTGACAAACGTTGTTCGAAGTCAACTTGCTCCGATAAAAATGCTTACTTTAGCCAGAATCTTCCATTTGAACTCCAATAGGCAAATATGCAAAACTAACAAGTAATAAAAATATAGATGACCTGACTTCAAAAGTTTGACACAAAATGCCAATTCGATGTGGGAAAAGGTATGCCAAATTTCGGCGCGCTGCAGCGCGCCGTTCTTTCGCTATCCGCGAAAAAAAACCTGTAGGGGCGGTTGAAGACGGTGCTGGTTAAGCTCAGTGCGGTTCAGGATTCGCGCAACACCTCCACTTCTGTTTACCATGTGATTAGGGGCTCTTCCCGACGAAAAACGCATCCGCGACATATTTACGGTCTTCTCGTCTCATATCACAAGGAATGAGGTATGTGTGATGCTACGTGAAAGCCACAGTGGTTGCTAGTCTTAGGCACAATTTCAGTGCCATGGTATCAACAAACTGCACGTGAGCGATGGCGATGTGATGCGAGAACGGGTTGCGTCGAATTCTTGTGTAGTGCGAAGTACCAGCTTAGCGTGTGAAACGATGATTTTTACGTCCGAAAATGACCAATTTTAGTGCGCCAAATGTGCTCGTTTTCAAACGGCATAACTCGTGAATCAATGAGCCGATCAACATTAAACTGAAATCACTTTGTACTCGAGTCAATCTCAAAGTTCGGCAGTGCAAGCATTTTTACAGCACTTGGCACGTGCACCCGGAGGAGGGGTGTAAATAAAAGGCGGTCGTTTTCATCGTTTTTCATGATTGGATGTGGTGCTGGAAAACGGATAAAAGTCACGATACGCTGTTGCTTGCGTTACCCAGCTCCATGTTCTCGCTACACTTTTCCCATTGGCCATCGGCACCTACTGTGTGCCAGGGGTCAGCAATCGCGACGAGAGTGACAAGTGTCGTGACCCGTGAAGCAGGCTCTGCCTCGCACCCCATCAGCATCTCTGTCAGGCTCCATTTTTTTAGGAATAATAATAAGGAGGTATAGCCCCAACTGTTGCGACTTCCACCATACCCCTATATTTCCCATACCGAAAACACTTCCGACAATCAAAGCTGCTCTGAAGCATGTCAAGCATCATTTTCGGCCTTCTCACACTCCACGAATCACTTACCACGATTCAGGGCATAAGGAATTCTCAGCCAGCGCGTTAGCTAAAAATTATGATTGATGAATTAAGAAATATTGATTGAGAATGAATAAGTATTAATGAAGATGAACTACTGGACCGTACTATATTTCCTGATATAATAATAATGGCAAGGACGACACAGAACGAATACAAAATGTTCGATGGTGTGCATATATATATATATATATATATATATATATATATATATATATATATATATATATATTAGGAACATGTCCACAACAGCGATATTTGTACCTGATATTTGTATACTAGCAACTCGTGGTGGCTAAACTTCATCATGTGGGGAAACTTGACATGCAATTCCCAGATATTGCAGCATATAGCCCAAGTGATCGGGTAACGAGCCCTTGCTCGTCCTTTCATGTAGCATCAATGTGTCTCTGGACCATGCGGCTCCACACAAAAGTCTCCCTGACGTTCCCTGTAGCTTTCCGACATTTGTTGTTGCAATAATTGCACTTGTTATAGTTTTCGATGTGTTAATACACACCATGCACGTGGTGATCAATATTGATTAGTGCGTACATTTGCAAGCACACTGAATTTGTTGCAGCCTAGAAACACGCACGTAGCACACCGGCTCTTTATCGTGTCTTCTAAAACACCATTCGAAGTGCAGCATAGGCTTTAGGATAATGAGTATATCTAATCTGCATATTCAAGAGTGTTGCAAACAGGTTAGTAATACTTATTCTGCTTCCGGGACGCTTGCTAATGTATGCATGATCTTTGCAAGCTGGAGGCTCTTTCATTCCGGCTCGAGTGTGTTTCTGGTTCTTTGCGCTGAGCGAGGTCCCTGCAAGTGTTCAATACCGTCGTAAAATGTGCCAACACTGTGTCGTAAAGTGTGTCAGCATTGTGTCGTAAAGCGAGCTGGAACGACGCGTGCATGCCACCAGACCACTCGGCGGCAACACGTGCCTCAGTTGTCTGCCGGAAGCGCCCGTGTTCCGACAACAAACGTCGCAACTTCCTGGGAGATGTGCAAAGTTATCGCATTGCTCTTCTCCACGATCAGCGGTGCGCTTCAGAAGCAGCGTCTGGCGATCTCGCATCTTTCGCGGTTTCCCCAGGAGATGGAGGATGCCGCCTGCTCACCTGCTTGCCTCCCCACCGTATGTGACGGACGTCATGTGCTTGCCTGTTTCCTCCAGAGCATGAGCATTAATCGACGCAAAAACGGTCCGAAAGGCTGTATAAGGGGTGGAGGTGGGGGATGGAGGCAGAGCCAATTTTCAGGCAAATTCATTCCGGTCACAGCCATAGGGTTGATGACTAAAATCCAATACATGTAGAAGGCCTAACTCTCTACCTTTCCTGTCTATATGACCAACGGTCTTTCATGTTTGTCTGAAGGACGGAAAATATGCAAACGAACATTTCATGGAAGAAGAGAACAGTGGATTTCTTAGAAAACCAGCAACATCTTATGTCGAAAATGTTGGCATAGAAGGATGGTGAGGTCTTAACCCCTCTAAGCCCTAATGGTATTAAGAAATGAATGACGATTTTTAATTATCTACAAACGCTTCCAAGCTCGTCCCCCGTCCGCTCGCATAAGCGCATCACCGACGTGTTCACCTGTTTTATGCAGAACATGGAGTGCATGGCCCACGTGTTCACCTCTTTCTTTCATATAATTATATGCGCACAGTCATGTGCTCACCTGTTTCTACAAGAACGTGGTTGACATCACGCGCATGCACACCTGTTTCCATCATCCATGGCGGGTATCAGCCATGTCATCACCTACTTCCTTCGAGACATGCTTAGTATCAGTCATGTGCACACCTATTTCCTTCATGGCATGGCCATTACCAGTCTCGACAGCGAGCGTTGTTGACTGAGAGACGTTGCGAGAGCACGTCCGCACCGTATGACGATTGTTCTTATCGCCCAGTTGGCAGCTGATCGACAGCAGCTGGGCGGCAGCAGCTGGTCGACAGTAGCTGGTCGACAGCAGCTGGTCGACAGCAGCTGGTCGACAGCAGCTGGTCGACAGCAGCTGGTCGACAGCAGCTGGTCGACAGAAGTTGGGCGGCAGCAGCTGGTCACAGCAGCTAGTCGACAGCAGCTGGTCGACAGCAGCTGGTCGACAGCAGCTGGTCGACAGCAGCTGGGCGGCAGCAGCTGGTCGACAGAAGTTGGGCGGCAGCAGCTGGTCACAGCAGCTAGTCGACAGCAGCTGGTCGACAGCAGCTGGTCGACAGCAGCTGGTCGACAGCAGCTGGTCGACAGCAGCTGGTCGACAGCAGCTGGTCGACAGCAGCTGGTCGACAGCAGCTGGTCGACAGCAGCTGGTCGACAGCAGCTGGTCGACAGCAGCTGGTCGCAGCAGCTGGGTGGCAGTAGCTGATCGACAGCAGCTGGGCGGCAAAATGTGACGAGATGATGCGTGACGGACATGTGTGGCTACACACAGTAGAGAGGATATTTGATGAGGTTATGGGTGAAACACAGGCCACAATATGGCGCCCAGCGTAACTGAATGCTCGAATCTGCAATTGGTATTGGTTGGTTGGTCTGCAATTGGTAGAGCATTGAAGCGAAAGGAACAAATGTAGAATTAGAATGATGATGAATCATACCAAGAACATCTCTATGCGCATTGGGAATTTTCGATGACGACACGAAGGCAACTACGCATGTGAGTTATGCACGGGGTAACTCCTACACATATCAGTTGTGTATAGGAAACAGCTTTACATGTGAGTTGTACACTAGTCTCCACTCACCTCCAAGGCTAGAAAAAGGGGAACAACATGTACCAGCTGGCTTTGTCTACGCTGACCCGTTGGGACGTCCGAACAATGTGTCTGTGTGGTGTGGAGGGGTGGGGAGGGGTTTGTTCGCCATTTTGATGTCGAGTTGTTCCATACAACGCTACGAGGGTTAATGGTTACGATTCCTGAGAAGCGGGTGACGTCAAAATTACGCACAGACATTTCGTTCTGTCGTGACTAGAAATGTCGTGAAATTTCTGGCGAACATTCTCATTCCAGCGAGAGCCACTCATTTGCCACTCATTACGACATGCGCTACACTCGGTGTGACACAAAGTAACCGTAACACTTTGGATTTTTCCACGTCATCAAATTTATGTGATATACTGATATGTAATGTGCTGATAAAGCATGCAACTGTAATTCCAGATATGTGCAAAACGGCTAAGTATTCTCCAAAATACTTGACTGATTTTGCCACTATCCGACGCATACAGAGGCTCGGTCAAGAGCAGTGACAGTGTTGTCAACAACCCATTATGTTTGATATTTGATATCATACCCATGTACATTATATTATATTATGTCCATACTTTTCCCACCGGTAGGATGCCCATCGGCCTCAAAATTGTATTTTTTGCATTGCCGGGTAGTAGGCCGTAGCAGACAGCATCAAGCGGCCAGTTTAGCCTGCCAGTTTCGGGCGAAATCCTCGCGATATCGCTCTAGGGTCTTAAGCGAATTTGAGCCTTATGGGTAAGGCTGGTCAGTGGTGGCCCTGCCAGAGACAACGCTGGTGGTCTGGGTTATGCACGTTTGCGGTGTATCCCACCATGTGTCGACCAGTTCAGCCCCAGGCTGTGCGTAGTGTCATATCGCAGCACATAGCTATACGCAAACTGTGGTGGGTCAGTGCGCGTGAGCTGCCTCAGGGACCAGGGTACTTCCGGGCCAACAAGATGGATGAATGCCTTCTACAAATTGTTGCAAACTGCATGTGATGCATTGACTCTTTATCGAGATGGAAGAGTCAGGGATGGAAATAGACACGAAGTAATAATGCACGAGATAGGTGGCACAGGTAACAATATTGTCGATATTTCGAACCACTTTTCGACGTGATTGGTGCCCTCGATGTCATCTAGTTCCAAATCCCTTCCTTTCTGCAAGACGGACTTACCAGAAACTTCGCCAGTAGGTTACCTTTCATGAGACGTTCCACTGCGCCCGATCACCAAGCAACGAGAAGGGAATTTTGAAGGCAATTGTTCAATACCTATGCCGAAGTGCGCATGTTATGTAGAAATGGACGGTTGTGAATAGCAACGGTTTTAATTTCTTGAATGGTAATCTTGCGCTTTTACCCTCGACATATCTTCTCCATGAGGGGGGGCGCTTGATAGCATTCACACAGACACACATACACACACAAACACACACACCCACACACACCCACACACACACCCACACACGCACACACACACATACATACATACACACACACACACACACACACACATACACACACACACACACACACACACACACACACACACACACACACACACACACACACACACACACACACACACACACACACACACACACACACACACCGTGCCAGAATCGCTGAGAGACTAGCAGTGCACAATCGCAATCGGGCTTGGTTGCATCTTATGCACATCATTGGACGACTGTGGTAGCTTTTTGGCCGTTGCCTAGATCATTTCCCCCTTACCTCTTTTTGGTGGCAGTCGTGCAGATTTTATATAGCTATTCCGGAATTCCGCCATCCTTCACTTCCTGCAATGCAATTCCTCTGTAACCATTCAGTTGGAAGCGAAGATGGGTTCCTGAAAGCTTCGTCGTGACTCGACCCAGTTTTTCTTCCATCAACTGCAAGCCTCGGAAGTGAAACCTTCGCCAGCATTGGGAAATGTTGTTAAAACTGCGAAAACGTATGTGAATAGATCCCATTTAACACGCGCCCTGGAGGAGGGGGTAAATCGGCCCGCCCCTCCGGTTTTTCGTAGATAACTCCAGATTTTACCGGCCGATATACGCCATCGTGTGTGAACCTGCTTATAAATGACTAGCGAGTTCTTTAAAGTAAGAAAATGAAAATTGACCGAAATTTTTCGAGCTAGCGGTCGCTAAAGTCAAAATAAAATTTCAGCGCCAGACAACAAATATTGGCGCAGATGCGCTTCCCGTATATTGGCAAAAAGGAAGTGTTCTTGTAAAAACTAGCGAATTTTTGGTGTACATTGTCATGCTATATTATTTCAAAGTCATGTCAGGTCACCAAGGACAAGTCAGGTCAAAGTTATGACAAGTTATACACACGCCCTGGAGGGGGGATGGCGATATCCGCCCACCCCTCCAATGTTTCGTACATAACTCCATATTGTACTGGACGATATATGCCATTTTTTTGCAAAGCTACTTGGATATGATTGGCGCATTGTACAAAGTAAGGAAAATGGAAATCGGCCGGGAACTTTTCAAGTTAGGGGCCGTTAAAGCAAAAGCAATTCGCATCTCCAGACCACAAAAGTCGGCGCTGATGCGCTTCCCGCATATTGGCAGAAGGGAACTGTTCTTGAGAACACTAGTGACTTGTTTTATGCATATTGTTATGCTATATAATTCATATAGTTCATATAATTCAAAAAGTCATGTTAGATCGCCGAGGTCAAGTCAGGTCAAGTTCATCACAGGCTAACGGAACCAAACTTGGTCAACTGGAATGTTGTCAAAAATGCAAATGACTGTCATGTGATTGATGTCACTTTACATGTTACTCCCTACACATCCCGAAATCTACTCTTTGTCATTGTGTGCCTATGCGTTCCCATACTTTATTGATGTATTTCACTCCTTTCTTTGCGAAGCCGATTGTGCCGAACCGCCCAACGGAGCAGTCGGGTGGGCAACCCTGTTCCGATAAATGAAGCAGGTAATGACCTGCTAAAGTGCTCCTATATAGATGACCTAAGGTCAAATGGCGGATCTGGCACCTCTATTTCATCATTAGTAATGTCCAAAACATCATTAATGCCAATTGTGGAGCATTTAAACGCAATCACAGCGATCCATAACATTGACAAGCCAATCCACGCAAAACCAGAAAATTTTGATATTTTGACCTCATTTGACCTTGAAGATATTGATCTAAGGTCATGAAATTTACACACAACAGAGTTCTCTGTCGTGCCTATCCACCCTGCAAATTTCGTTACTCTAGTCTCAGTAGGAGCCGATATTTTAGGGGGTGCTGAATCCACCCCCTCCAGTGCGCGTAGTTTTCCGAAGCCCTTCAGGGCGCGTGTTAAATGATAAAGCATCACTCTCTTTGTATTTTGTTTTAGCAAGTTTGCACTACAAAACACACCAGAAGACCTTAGGAAGAAAGCCTATGGAATCTGAAAAGCCAATCAGGTCATAAATCTCCAAGAATTAATTGCAACAATGTTCGCACATGGATTTGGCTCACTGGATTTCTGGTCTTCTAATACTCCAAATGTATCAAGATATCCATTTCCCTTGGTAAATACGAGAATACTTGGCATCGTTATTCCCCTGTTAGCGCAAGCATAGACAGTCCTTACCAATTCACAGTCAAAATAGCGGAGTTGTTGACAGCGAGAAAGCATTACTTGATTGACATACATGTGCTTCAGCTATTGTGCTTTTTGCCCTATCTACACGACTGTCCGAGGAGTCATGTGTGTGGCCCGCTGTACAACAGCACTGGCGAAACGCCCTCTGTACAACAGCACTGGCGAAACGCCCACTGTACAACAGCACTGGCGAAACGCCCACTGTACAACAGCACTGGCGAAACGCCCACTGTACAACAGCACTGGCGAAACGCCCTCTGTACAACAGCACTGACAAAACGCCCTCTGCACAACAGCACTTGCGAAACGCCCACTGTACATCAGCAGTGGCGAAACGCCAATCAACAATGTTTAAAATTAATGGAACCTTAATTTTATTAATTTTAATAATTAAAATGAATTAATGGATGAGGAGATTTTCATGACAACCCATCATTAGCTTGGTAATGTAACCCTCCATGTCGCAAATATCGCCGTCCTCCGGGCTATTAATGGCATAGGTGTCATTTTTGGTTCATTTAGCTCAGGAAATATGCATCTCTTCACTCATATCCTTGCATTCAATCCTGCTTTTCTACACAGGTAAAAGCACAACTTATCTTTTGGCCATTCCTAATAGGTATATACCACAATTTCACGCATCCCAGTCCCCTCGCCTTGTGTGGGCTGCTCGTCTCATGTCGCGATAAATATTGGACCGAATCATTTGAGGTTATAATCAAAATGCGGTTAAGGTAAGGTCCAGATGGGAAGACTACATCACATCCATACATGTGCGTTTCAATATATTTAGATTCAAATCCCTTGTAAGCGACTAATATATACAAGAAAATCAGGATCCTTGGTATGAACAAGCTTATCCCCATAAGTACAAAGACAAGGAATGTTTCAGCAGTGGAACCGTACCGGATCATCATCTATAAGTGGAATCACGTGAAATCATGAAGTGCAACAGCGTCGGACCATAATTGCAGAGTTACAGTTCCTGATATTTCATGGTGATTTCAGTTCCACACAAAAACGAAGTGACACGACATCCTAAATATAACCGGCCAGCCGCCAGCACGGACAACGCAATCAGGCTAAGCTGTAAACTGCGAAGTCGGAAGACCATTCCTTAAGTTCGCCATTACAAATGATATGGATGTACTGTATACGAATATGGAATGCATAGCGTAGTTTATATAGCACGGTCTTATCTCATAGTGTCACAAATGCATGAAGGGTAGCTTGAACTAAATAGGACAAAAAAGCAGCGGAAATAATATAAATGAACTTATTCATCATGCCAATCTATCCAAGATGTTAAGCACATCTTCCCTGTCCAACAAACCTCCATGTTGAGCATGCCTGAGTGACGTTCCTCAGTGCCCAGAATCAGAAGCACCACCGTCCGTAGACCACAAGCCAATAGTCTTCACATACAATCGATGCAAATAGGGTTGTGCGCCCAATGTCCAGCCGTGGTCAATGCCATTTGGGTCCGGACAAAATTTGTTTTCTCCAAACCATAACGGTTCCTGGCAGGGCTATTGCTACTGCTGCTACTGGTGCTGTGCGAAACTCATTAGGTGACCCGTGTTCGGAAACAGCTGTCTGGCGAGCTGGGAGTGGCCAATGTATTCACATAGCACCTCGAGCTGGTGTGCGAGCTCGGTCAGGGGCTCCGTGTCCAGGGAGCACGTGTAGGAGGCGTGGTCTGCCGGTCGCAAGTTGGCTATCCTCAGGTTGTAGCCCTGCTCCAGGCTGCAGCACGTGTCACGTGCCACGATGGTCTCACGTGCACTGATCACGGGTGGTCCCTTGTTTTCATGGATACCTAACCATGTAATTTTTGCACTCAATCCCAGAATATCTGTCTCAAATTATCACATTGAGTATCAGATGTTCTACATTAGCAAATTAAATTGCAGTGGTCTGAAATAAGCCAGCATAAAATTAGTAGTTCAACAATGATAAGCAACATCGGCTCCGTCACGCCAAAATTGTGTATAAAAAATTCACGGTCGTAGATACATTCTTTCAATTAAACGCCCATAGCGTATTGCTCTTAGCCCTAGCCCGCATATGGGGGAGGGGGAGTCAACCCCACTAAGGTTTTTGTGTATTACTTCCAAACGGATGAACGGATCGCTCTGAGATTTTCAGTACCCTCTGGGGCAACCCTTTCGACTACTTTTGATGAAACATTTTTTGGGAGTTCATGTTAGGTCACGGAGTTATGAGGTCATAAAGGGAAGCACATCCGACCAGGTTTCAACAAACACGTGGTCATCGCACATATTTGGTTACGTATTGAGCGTAAATATAGGCACATAATTAAAAATACAGATGCCCAGATGGGTTCCCATTGAACATCAATGTTCCAAAAGTCGGCTACTTCGGCTGACCTCGGTTGGCCTCGTTTGATCTTTCGACCTTCTTTAGCTGACCTACGGTAATAGTTCGTGCTGAATTCGACTTCAGCGTCCATTTTTACCCTAGGGGGCTTTAAACTTCGATATTGGAACCACTTTTCAAAAATGTGCCTGTCTGGGGTCACGGCTTTGACCTCATTTGGTGCATGACATATTGAGCCGATCACATCATGTGGCATGTCGTTATGTTCGCAAGATCTCAATAAACATATGTCTGGCGATTTCGTGCATATTTAGACAATAATTTCGACATAACTGACGATTTTTAAAGGAAAATACACGAAGAAAATCCATTTTAGACCTTTGAACTGCCGTGGATGGGCAACCATTGACCCTAGAAGGTTACACTGAATTCCAATCGCGAGATGCGTCCAGATCTTTAACTTTGGTCTTTAGTTCGTTTTCGTAACATGCACGGTTTCCAATCGCCAGGGGGTCGTACCCCCCCTATACGACAGAAGGTGGTTAAATGCCGAATACTAGCGAGGGTTAACACTCGCATGTTCGGCGGTCCCCGCCAACTTCGCCGGTCCAGGGTGGTAGATGTCTGCCCCCTAAGATCTCTAGAACTATGCTAGCTGGCGACAAACTGAAAACGACTTTGGATAGCTGGTGATAAGCTCTATGGAAAGTGATCGGTCATTTTTCGCTCAGGTCAATATTCAGGTCACCGGGTCATCACAGTTCAATTTCGACCAGATCGGGTGGGACTTCCAGATATTGACACATATCTCAGGACCTGTAACAGATAGAAACAAACGGCAAACGCTATTCGATTTACAGGGACAATCGAGGCGCCAACTACGTGCCCAAGCAGGAATACTTCTTACTCCGAAACTATGACCTCAGGCCAAGGTCAGGAAGTAGCCTGAGGAGGGCATGTAATGTATCAATCGACACGTCTTGGCGATACAAGCACAATGACGGTAATTCCGGCCTTCTAGCCCAATGCAGTGCGATATAATGCGCAAAAATGTGCTAGTGATCTTAGGTGACCTCAGATGACTTTGGTGAGGTCACTGAACAAAAATGTCAGCGGTAGCATTGAGCATACCCTCCAATTGCACGCCACAACCGTTGTGAGGTCATTCCAAGAGCAAATATGTGACTAGGAAACTTTTTTTTTAAAACCATAGCCCTATAATGGGTGCAAACATGGCGGCGACCTGACCTCAGGTCAATGCTACGAAAAAACGAGATGTATGTTATAGTCCCTGATGAGAGCATGTGTTATAAGTTTGAAATCAATCTCCAAATTATTGTGGAAGCTATGCCACCTATAACTCCGAAGGATGTTGGGTCATTTCCCTGAGACCTGAGATGACTCAAGATTAAAAATATATGAGGATATGTGGAAAAGATGAATGAACAGCACTGCGAGGTTTGGCCTTGCTAACTCTTAACTCGATTAGTATGGCGGAAAATTAGAAAAAAATCCCATGGGGCAGATATCTCCCCCCGGACGTGCGCGTGTTAAACAATATGGAGAAAATAGGTCGGCCTCAACTCCAATGGTGGGGGAAATCATGCCAAGCACATCACCTATCGTTTAAAATCTGAAAATACCTGTAACTTTGGCTTTGGGCCCATTAACCCGTCCCGTCTCGGGGGAGTCTTCGACCGCCCCCCTCAAGTTTTTCGAGAATAGCGGACAAACGGCGCGCGGCAGTGTGCCCAAATTTAACATATCTTTTTCCACATCAATTTGGCATGCTGTTTCGAAAACTGTCAAGTCATGTCATCTAGGGTCAACGAGTTAGTGAAGGTCAAATGAGGTCGCCTCGAAAAAAGTTCAACCAATCGTCATGCCTTAACGGATGCAAATATTTAATATAAAATTTCAGTGTTTGCTTATCTTTAGAGATGTAAAAAAGTATGAGTGGAATTTTTCATTTTCCCCCGTTTTTGACTAAATATAGATTTTGCATTTTGGCCAATTGCAGTTTAAATAGAAGATTCTGGCTAAAGTAAGCATTTTTATTAGGGTAAATTGACTTCCAACAACGTTTCGCGGTCTGCTCTACCCATTAGAAAAGGAAACTTAAAGAAAACTTGAAAACCAAAAATTTTGAAATTAAAATAGTATAATCTTTATTTTTGGGGGCTAAAACTTTAATGACCCTGGTTGATTTCGCTGTTCTTTTCTCATTCCAAATAATTTTTTCTTCATATATCCACAAAATGAACTCCACAGAGTCAAAAACATAATGCAAGTCGTGAAAAGTCGTGAAAATCTAGCCCCCCCAGGTGACGTCACTTTCAGAGGAAATTGTTTTGGATGGTGGACCCGGAGCCTACTCGTCGAGCGCTTTCCGATGACACCTCTTTCGTTTTCGTGCGACGCTTAGTTTTGATTTTAGAGGGGAGTTACTATCCGCCCCCCCCCCCCCTCCCCACTGGCGGATCTAGCCCATCCGTTTTGAGGAGGCCAACTTTCGGATTTTGGCGTGAGCCCCCGCCCCTCCCACCCCGCCAATGGCGTGCCTAGGATTTGCACGAGAAGGTTGAGATGGATTTGGAGGGTGCCCATCCTGTCATTATATTCACTCACCATGGGTTATGCAAAATTGTTTTGGCATCAGCAACAGACATACCTTTGGTCAAGGAAAAAAAAGAAAAAGCATCTAAAAGTTGTCAATCTTTTGCATGGTAAGCTAAAGCCGTTAAACCGGTTCCATATTTATTGTATTCCCTTGTATTCACTCTTTCCACAGTGCAAAAAAACCTTACCTGCTGTTTACCTGACCACACTAGCAGCTGTCTCCAAGATAATCATTATTGAGAAAATTGTTAATGTGAATTTCTTACTTGGACTAACAGCAAACAAGCTGATCTCAGTCTCATGAGGGTGGTGCAACTCTGTATCTCTACTGGCATAGGCTGGGCTGGGGGCGACTTCTGATGCAGGCAGAATATCGAGACAGGAGAGGTTGGAGGCAGAAGCTACCCGTTGAGGAGAAGGTTGAGATGGAGACTCCAGACTGAAAGTAAGGACAGTACTTATACTTCTTAAACATATACTTCAATATGCACCTATGATGTCACAACATTTTATTCCTAGACATCATAGACAATTTTTGCCACAACAAGAACAACAAAGCTTTCAGCTTTGCACCTATCAAAATACCCCATTTGATTATCAATACATGATTATATCTTCAACGGGAGGTGGACAGCATGCGCCCTGGAGGCGGGGGGGGGGGCGAAATTCGCCCATGCCTCCGATTTTTCGCACATATCTCCAGATTTTACCGCGCGATTTACGCCATTATTTGCGTACCTGCGTAGCAATGACCGACGTGTTGCTTAAAGCTAGACAATGGAAATCGGCAGATTTTTCCAGTTAAGGGCCGTTAATGTTTTGCACAAACTTCACAGCGTCAGACAACAAAAATAGACGCTCATGCGCTTACCGTATATTTGCCAAAATGGAAGTGTTCTTGGCGACACTACCGATGTATTTGATGTGTATTGTTAAGCTATATATATCCAAAGTCATGTTTGACTACCGAGGTCAAGTCAGGTTAAGTTTATGACAGGCTAATGGAACCAAACGTTGTCAACTGGAATGTTGTCATAAATGCGACCGTCATGGATTGATGCCACTTCCCATGTTACTCCCTACACATATTGAAAACTACAGCTTGGCATTGTGTGCCTAAGCGTTTCAATGCTGTATTAATGCACTTCACTCATTTCTTTGCGAAGCCGATTACGCCGAGCCGACCAATACAGCAGTCAGACGGGCGACCCGGTTCCGGTAACTGGAGCAAAGTAATGACCTGATGAAGTGCTGCTATATAGCTGACTTGAGATTAAATGCCTGGCTTAGCATCTGTATTGCATCGTTCATAATGTTCAAAACATCGTGGATGCCCATTTGGGAACATTTAAACACAATCACAGCGATCCATAACAATGATAAGCCAAGCCACGCAAAACCGGACAATTTTGACATCTTGACGTTATTTGACCTTGAAGATGTTTACCTAGTCATGAAATTTGCACACAATAGAGTGTACTACCGTACCCATTCACCCTACGAATTTGGTCGCTCCAGCTTTAATAGGAACCGAGATCTATGTGGGGGGAGGGGGGAGGGAGGGAATTCGTCCCTCCAGAGCACGCAATTTTCAGAGACCCTCCATGGCGAATGTTACGTTCTGCTGCATTTTTATTATATTTATTTACATTGCTTTTTATCAAACTCAGAGCCTCTATTTGGTGCTGCTTTGCTCACAAATTGAAAAGTAAACAATTGCACAGAAAATGAGTGATCCTAATTAGTATCAGTCACATTCATAAGAATTACATTGGAAAGGCATACTCCAATGAGTCATAAAACGACTTGAAGAATAAATTTACCACCTGTCCTTCCATGTCAGAAATTGTTGAAGGTAACTTTTTTGTTTTATTCTCGAAAATAAAATAAAAATTAACCAAAACCTAGCCAAACCTAATCTGTTCTTGAAGAACATAAATTTATTGGGAACATTTATTTTAAAGTGTTTGATCATTGTGTTTTCAACTAAAAAGAAAACGTTACCTAACCTAATCTAACCAAGCTGAACCAAACCTAACCCTATATGCTCGCTTCATGGAGGTAAAATGTGTAAAACTTGTTTTGTGGATACCTTAACACGCGCCATGGAGGGCCTCTGAAAACTACGCGAACTGGAGGGTTGACACCGTCTCCTAATATCTCGGTTCCTATTAAAGCTATTATTAAACTCCATACAAATTGTCCAACACAATTTGTATGGTGGATGGGTACGGTAGTGAACTCTTTTGTGTACAATTGTCATGACCTTAGATCGATATCTTCCAGGTCAAGTAAGGAAAAACTTGTCTGGTTTTGCGTGGCTAGGCTCGTCATTGTTCTGGATCGCTATGTTTGTGTTTAAATGCTCCGAAATGGGCATTCATGATGTTTTGGACATTACTAATGATGCAATGCAGATGCCAGATCCGCCATCTGACCTCAGGTCACCTATATAGCAGCACTTTAATAGGTCATTACCTGCTCCAGTTGCCGGAACCGGGTCGCCCGCCCGACTGCGCCGTTGGGCAGCTCGGCGCAATCGGCTACGGAAAAAAAAAGAGTGAAGTACGTGAATAAAGTATGGAATCATTTAGGTACACAATGACAAACAGTAGTTTTCAGGATGTGTAGGGAGTAACATGCAAAGTGACATCAATAGCATGACAGTCATTTTCATTTACAACATTCAAGTTGACCAAGTTTGGTTACATTAACTTGTCATGAACTTGACCTGACCTGCCCTCGGTGACTTAATATTACTTTAAAACTACATAGCATAACCATATACATAAAAAAGTCGCTAGTGTTGCCAAGAACTTCCCTTTTGTCATTATATGGAAAGCGCATCAGCGCCGATTTTTGTAGTCCGGCGCTGAATTTCTTTTTTACTTTAACGGCCCCTAACGCGAACAAATATTTTCGTGCTTTAAGCAACGCGCCGGTCATTTTTAAGCAGGTACGCAAACAATGGCGTATATCGTCCGGTACAATTTCGAGTTATGAACGAAAAACCTGAGGGTTGGGCGGATTTCGCCCCCATGCCCTGCTGCTGCGCCTTTTAAGTGAATAATACCAAAATGTATCGCAATAATATCCAGATTCTAGGAAGATGCCTATGTACATACCTAGGTATGTACTAAGTAATAGGCAAAACTTGTCTGGTGTTATTAAATTTGAAACTTTTCAGAACAAAAGGTGATGAAGCTTGCCAAAGGCTAGTACATTTTTCATCCAACAGGCTTCAAACAAAATACTAACTAATATCAGAGTATTTCGTTGTTGAACACGGTCTCTAAGTCATCATCCAAATGCACAGTGGTATCACCATGGGTAAGTTTGCTGTGTAGGGTAATTTTCGAGTTCTTGGAATTTATTTTTCTGATGCAATACTTATAAATATTGTTAACATAATACAACCCCTCATTTCCTCTGGAAGTGCATACTTTTTCAGTTGGGAGGCAAAGTAACATACAAAAATGGGCTTGGATTTGGGTAAGATAGCATTAAAAGTGATGTTTAAAGTAACAAAGAAAAATGTAGCCTAACCTAACCTAGCTTTCCATGAACGAAAACAAATTGTTTAAAAAATGGGAAAATTTCAAACAACTTTTTGCATAAAAAGATTCAATTAAAAAAAATACTAACTTAACCTGGCCTTGCCTGACCCAGTTTTGAAGGATCAGGTTCTTGGAAAAATATCCCCAAAATTGTTTTTTTTTTTAAATCATTTTTCGACCTCAAAACAGAGGTCCCCAAACGTAACCTATTTGCTAGCTTCATGAGGGTATATGTGTAAAATTTGTTCTCATAGATGCCTACCTTAAACTGCAATAAAACCATTAAAGTTTGATAGCCCGGTCATACCACCCGAATGTCCTGTACCTGCGAACTCACCAGTTATCCCTTATGTAGGATTTAAATACCAACATACCTCTTCTTGCTATTCTTCTTGAAAAAAAAATCAGCCAACGTAGCCTCTCTTCGTCTCAGCGACACACATCAACACAAGAAACATGCTGCTGAACCTGGTTTAGCTGGACACACGCACAAAACATCCTGTTCAAATTTCACTTTCGAAATCTGGCTCACTGGGTTTGCTTGCCCGTTATTGGCTAAACAAAATTAATGAAGCTATATGACTAAGGAATAATGAAACTGTTGATTTTATCAACTCTTGCTGTAAGCGGAACTCAAGCAGCATAGACCCGTCGACGTGCGTCAGAATCTACTATGCTACTATATTTGGCTTCAAAACGATTATTAAAATACATTTAAAATTAGAGCTTCCTTCACCCGAAGCGCTATTTTCAAAGTTACCATATTTTAGTTTAGTTTACTCGAGTTGGTTTCGGGGGAGGGACCAAAAGACATGACGCCCCCTGCCCCTTTGAGGCGCTTCGGGGGGCCATGGTCGGAATGCCCCCCAACCACCCCCCTCTTGGATCAGCCAGTGCCCCCCCCCCCCGAGACGGGGTGTGAGAATCTGACCGGAGAGACGGCGCGGGTTAACATCCAGGATATGCTTCTGCACTCCGCCATATTACGAATGGCGGTAGGCGGCCATGGACGCTGTCTCTCCGGTGACCCCGGCGTCCAGTCGTCTGTGGTGGAAAATAGCTCCAGAAGGTAATACGCAAAATAGCAGTATGCGCAATATATCACTGCAACCGGCAATGAAATTGACGCCTGGAGAAAAGGTAACCTGCATAAATGCACTTCGCGTCATATTTTATGGAGAGAGTCTTATTAATTGAAACTGCATTCTTCGCTCACACACTAGTGACCATCCGGGCGAGCTTGTCGCGGGTGCATATTTCAGAGTTATTGAGTGACATCAGAAACCTACCTGTTTTCTTTCCTTACTGGGGATAGCCCCCGATGTCCGCATTAACATTGCATCTGACGCCTAACGAGGGGAGAACGGTGCCTCCCATCGAATATAAATACACACCCATGTGTGCAGATTGATCTGTGTGTGATGTGGTCTCAGGGCTGTTTTAACCCTGATACTCAGTGCGACAACGAGCACTCTGTTGGGTGCGTGGAACGGGGCTCATTTATATATAAACGTTGTAGAAGCCTACATAGTAATGTGCTGCGAAGATCTCAATCTAAAGCCACCAAGTTCAAGAATGTTTCGTTTTGTGGGGTAGGAAAATATGTCAGGAGCTTGGCTGCATCCTGATGCTCAATTTTGGAGCGCCCACAACGCTTCGAAAAGCATTCACGAGAAAAGCTTAAGAGGCTGTAGTGCTTATGCCTACATAAATCGAGTATAAGGCTTACTGCCAAAGGTCATGCAATCTGTGATGCTGGGCATCTATGGAGCTACATCGATGAATGTGCCAGATTGGAGGGCGCTTTATTCGAGAATGTCCACAGAAAATATCAAGGTATAGGCATACATGCCTACTAGGGGCGGATGCAGGATGGGTGACTTGGTTAGCTGGGTTTAGTTTTGTATGCGCAAGACAATGCGAGGGATATTCGGTTGTCGCTCTGGACGCACGAAATGGTTTGTTGGTCGGACGCGGCTCAGTTTTCTGAAGGCGTGCTTTTACTGAAGCTTGTCCGCTTTTCATAAGCTACGCGGACAATTTATTGCTATGTGGCGTTTACGTGAGTTATTGCTTGTTGGAAATTGATTTCCTCGTCGCAGAAGTTTCAGATAAGACTACAAGTGGTTATTTATAATAACCAAGCTTCGCAGCAAGGTGCATAAACTGAGATACCCGAGGGTTTGAGCGGATGTATAAACATCTTGGTATGGTGCTAAATCCGCGCCGTCTTTCCGGTCCGATCGTCACATCCCGTCTCGGGGGAGGGGGTCATTTATTACTGCCTCTATTATCCAAACTAAGCATTGCAAGAAAACGAAAGTGGTGTCATCGCAAAGCACTCGAAGAGTAGGGTCCTGCAACACCTTCAAAATTGTATTTCCCCGAAAGTGACTTCACCATGGCGTCCATGGGATCAAGACTGACATCATGTAACCAGTGTAGTGGGTCACAGGTTATGCTTGTGAAAGGTTGACACCATTCCTCGCCACTCCACACTTACTGCTTCGCATTTTCCTCCTTAACACTTCTCAACAAATAAACCAAACTGCTGTCTATCCGCGCAATTCCTCGGCAGGCTCTGTCGGTCTCAAGCCTGCAGTGCTGCTTAGTGCCCATGGACACTAAGTAGTCGGGCAGATTAACTTGGCGACACTCCGGGGTTAAGGAGACACCATTTCACCTCCATCCCCCTCCTTGTTGCTTCGCTAGACACCATTTATTTATGAAGTTCTTCCTAGGTATGGGTTCACTGGGTCACTCTTTGCATCTCCCCATCTCCCCATGAACGCTACCTATCAGGCCTGCGGGATAATTTAGCTGACTTTATGGTTGCTGTATATTTTGTGATTAGTGTGCATATGCTGTTTATGTAGGGCTGTACTTTTATTTGCCTTTGCGAAATGTTCGTTTCAGTTATAGTTTCTTCTATTGGTTATGCAGCATCTCATTTATCTATCTGGGCATGCCTACATATTTTCCCATATTTTGCTGACAACTATCCCACTAATGCATGTTTTCGCAAGAAGAGAAACACTCATCCTGACCACCTGGAAGCTTGTCCAACGAACCGTAGCCTAATGCACGCGGTATGCGTTGGCGCAAGTATCAAAAGTTGCAACAACACTTGCACATATGTGTGTATCACACGCTGACTATCAGCAACATGCTTAGAAACCATGTTCATGACAGGCTAGACGATAATTACCTGATTTGTATTGATGTGTCGCTATGTTGATAACACACGTAAGCTCATTATCAGGAAGCCGTCATAAAATCACCAGAGAACTCTGAAGATAACTAATGGGCGATGGCGTTGACGATGACAATGAGAAGAATGCCACACTGCTATAGCTTCTCTTAACAATATATCCAACCGCGAGATGCCACACTGTGCGAGAAGGTGTGAAAGTGTGGCCAAAATCAACACTGTATTCTAATTAAAACAATATTTTCCTTCTCTCAATGGTGTGCCATTTGGGCGAAATTGCCGGCTGCCAGAGGCCATTGTTCTCACTTAGTTGATGTTTTATCGGCAATCAGAAGCTTAGATCCTCCACTAGCAGTGAAGGGATGTAGACATGCGTTCTATCCAACCCCTGCATCCATACGATTGTACTTATCTTAAAATCTGGCGTGTGGACTTCCCGGAAGGTTTTCATGGTCATTGTGCCAATGGACGCGGCATATTTTCATCACATAGCCTGACCACGTTTGAGGGCTATTTATTACGCCACTGCTATGCGAACTTCCTGTGTTGCTGAGCAAAGCATGCCGCAATTATAGCAAGCAAAGCAACATGAAATATGTATGATATCCAACAAGCCGTTCGCGATAGCCATTAACTGTCCACCCGACCAAATCCTCATCTCCAACCTCCAGGTGGGGGGGGGGTCTTAAAGACCACGTCTAACCTTCAAGCTAATCGTTGCACGGAAACGAAGCGGTAAAATCAGTACGGCCTCAACGAACAGGGTCCGAAATGGTCTTCATTTATATTTGTCCATGATTCACAAAATAATCATGTTCGATTTTCAAATAAAAAACGACGCCCAACATGTTTTGTGGCTGCAGATTAGGATAACTTAGGTCGCATAATGTCAATACGCACTATTTAAGCCAGGAAGACTCGTAATGTACCATAAGAACAGCATTGTCTAAGTAGGATCAGCCCACATTGCAGACCTTATCGCCAAGTTACCTCAGACCATTTGACGGAGGTGAAACAAACTGCATCAAGAGCTACTTTCGATGCTTCTACATTCATGCCAAGTTTAAAGTGAGTTCAGAACAGAATGTTTATTAGAAACATGGGAAAATTAGCACCGAATGGGCCAACATTGGCTGTATCCTCAGGCAGCTGACCCGACGACAAACAAAAATCGTGATATCCGTTGTGGAAACTCTGCTCAGTGTCACTCCCTTAGCAAGTTTCATTTCATTATCGCTTCAGATGTATGAGGTGTTGATCTTCCAACCTTGTCGGATGTGGTTCTCTTGACATGAGCTAAATCAATGACCTTACATGAGCTGAGGTTGAAATTTTCACTTCAGATCCAAAAATGTTCATGGATATATGTAAGGCAATTTTCGAGCGTTTCGCTCCGCCTTTTTCTTGCTTTTGCGGAACGACCTCATGGAAGCAAGGACACCATCCGAGAACGGGCGGGCTAAATATTCATAAACGCCAAGTCATCTACATAGGAAAAACAAGCAGAGAAGGGCATTGGGTGTCAAAAGTGCAAACAACATGTACACCCGCTATCGCCCAACATTTTCTCTTGCTCGTCACTTTTGAGCACATTTTCAGTGCCTGGGAAGTTGCGGCATCTTGTTTATTCCAAACGACTCCAGGTAGCTAAGCGAAACAGAGCCGCTTCTGTCACCAGTTGTGTTTGCTGCTTGTAATCTAATCTCACGATTTACACTGGTTCGTCGTAGTTAACTTTCCAGGTCAATCTCACTGTCACAGGAATTAAATGAAATTGTCACACGTAATGAAACTGCGAAACTCTATGACGTTGTGTGATGTGATGACGCATCGACACGGCGTGAGTCACTGGCATGGCGTGATTCACTCGTAGACTATGCGCGTGGATGTCGAGGTCGGGGTCAGAGGTGCCGAGGGCGTGCTTGTACCTCTGACTGATGGTGGCTATGTAACCCGCGGCGCGAGGCGGGAGAGGGGCACTCGGCCGCGACCTGAGCCCTCTGCAGGCTGCGCCTGCATGTGCCCTCGCTGTTCCTTCTGGTAAACTTTCTGACTTCACCGAAGAATATACACATTGACACCAACCGCATGTCAAACTGCTCACTGATGCCGAAGAATATGCTGAGCCGACGAGATGAACCATAGAAAATGGCGCCAAGCTTTCACCGTCGAGCATGCGAGGTTAACTATGGGACTCACTGAATCATCCAAAATATTCACGGTGTGTATGTAACGTCAGATATCCCATCCGCGAACAACCAAGTTAAGTAACACGGAATGACGTCTAAAAGGTTCATCTTCGATCTTAACATATTGTTCTGGCAGGCTAGTTACCATAAATCATGCCCCTTTGTGGTAATTAGGGGTGCTAGGCTGTCAGATTCCTCGGTACCTTAGAAAACAACTGTAAGTCTTCCCTTTCATGACGTCAGCGCTCCGGAATCTAACATCACCTTGACAATCCTGGTCAACAGCTTCTGGGGCGATACCCCACGTTGTCTGGGAAATTCCAACGGATTTTCCCCGGCAGCTTCAAAGACACCCTTCGAATACCTAATGCAGATTACGTAACTGCCATCGGCGAGACCTCCATACATGAGGCTTATTATAACAAGAAACACTGAAGAAGCCATCTAGAGGCGATTGTCAAATCATTTTTTAATGTACAACAGTATGAGGGTCATGTTCGCAAGTGCACTAAAAAGCGCTGAGTGGAGAGAGAGCATCTCTTTGTACTCATAACCCGCAGAATGATATGTGAGCCGACTTATAACACAGCATAAGACTTCCAAAATGTAGAACTTACACTAACGAGCATACATACGTTTTCAACTCGAACATCAAATGCTAAAAATCACTGAAATCCTGATGACAGTGTCGTGCAAAAGCAGAGTCCAGCAGGTATTGCAGCAAATATTGTGATAGCAGACATGTTAACGAAGGGCACCGGCAGATAGGAAGCCATCTAGCTGCGCGACACAGATATTTGTGCTGGGACTGCGGATGCGGCGGAGATGACAGCCGTGCTCAGCAGTGAGCTTACGGGCCTCCTGAGAGTGCACACAACACGCGCCTCAGCACGCCGACATTACTCAGGCCGGCCGGATTGGCCCGGCCCCGCGAGCCGTTTGTATTCCAGCAAAGCGGTCACGTTCTGAGACATTCATACGGATCACAACTCGGCGGAGCGCAGTCAGCGTATATAGTACATTCGCAGCCCAGCCGGGCCAGATGCAACGGCACTGACATTACGGTCTGACAGGCTCACGAGCGACTGAAGACTATGTATATATATTTGTATACATATATATGTATATATATATATATATATATATATATATATATATATATATATATATATATATATATATATATATATATATATATATATGTATACATATATATATATATATATATATATATATATATATATATATATATATGTGTGTATACATATACATACATATATATATATATATATATATATATATATATATATATATATATATATATATATATATATATATATATATATATATATATATATATATATATATATATATATATATATATATATATATATATATATATATATATATATATATATATATATATATAATGTGTGTGTATATATGGTGGCACAAACGATATTTCCACATATCAGTGGTTTTGCGTCGAACACTTATTTGTCTTTGGGTGTTTCACAAGGGTCACGCTGTAGCGAAGGTATACTTACTGTACTCTTACTAGTATCGTTGCTGTTGCTGTTACTGTTGCTCTACTGCATTGCACTACACTGATACGAAAGTCACAAAGGAGCGATGCTACGCCGAGTGTCACTATTCGGCAGGATGTTACCCCGATGTTACGCCGAATATCTGTATTCAGCGAGACACAATTTCGTCTGCTGGCCCAGTTCAACCAGCCAAATGCCAGTGTGACCAATGACAAAGTGCGACTTGCATATGTCACTGATGACACACGGTAGAGTGGCGTCATCGCTCACAGCAATGACAGATGCTCAGATGCTCAGATGATCACAGTAGTGACAGATGCTCAGATGCTCACAGTAATGACAGATGCTCAGATGCTCAGATGCTCACAGTAATGACAGATGCTCAGATGCTCAGATGCTCACAGTAATGACAGATGCTCAGATGCTCAGATGCTCACAGTAATGACAGCGCTGCACACCAGCACGATGACGGGCGTACTGCCACTAGCTGCCCGTATAGAAGTTGCACGTGTGAGGAGATAAATATCCAGTTGAAAAACAAATCGACAGTAGCTATAGGACGAAGAAATAGACCCCTGGGAAACTGAATTGACGTGACGCGACTGTTAACCCATGGAAGTGTGCCGAATCACCGAACAAATGAGGCAAGCATCCAAGTGTTCAAATGTGTATCTGATTTCAGATCCGGCACATGTACAATGTTTTTGTGTTCCATTGTGCAAGACTGAAAGCTGACAAACAATAAATGTGTTTTTAGCTTGCAACTTTTTTTCCATTGCGTGTTCTTAAAAGAATGTGTGCAGCACTCAACATTAAAGGGAGTTCATGCCGAAAATTAAATGGACATGCCTCGGTACGTGACATGGCTATGTAATTTATTCTTGTGTGTAAATAAACATATCGGTCCATTCTCTCCTATACATGAGCAGCGAAACTTCGACTTTAGGAAAAATATGCAAAATCAGACTCATACATGCGGCCATTTCGCTGGTTGATTCATCCGCTTAGCCAGACGGAACAATCTTTCGGTTTTTACTTGAACATCACCTTCGTATCAGTGTAATGTAATGTAGTAGAGCAACAGTAGCAATAGCAGTAAGAGTAACAATACCAGCAACAGTAACAGCAACAGTAACAGAAATAGTGTAGGGCATTTTCGTTACAGCGTGTCCATTGTGAAACACCCAGTACTGAAGGTATCCAACGATATATTTGCTCGTTCTCCCGCGTTATGCGGTCGACATCACACAATCGTTGCATATATGTGAATGTTCCTACACGATGTCTTCCAGATAGCCCAACATTTAACACAATTTGCAGCCAAAAATGAGAAGAAATCAAGAAACACATTGATGAAAATTTGTCCACCTAAATAGCAATTTTCTCCACCGTACAGCGGCCATGATAACAGCGCGTTACCATAGACACCTTCATATGAACGAAGTCCAAAGTTGGCTGTCAACGTCATGGTGTTGAGTTTGCTTGGTGTGCAAGATAAATTATGTTGACATGAGCAAACAATGGATGCGCGAAGGAGAGGCGACAGTGCTGGAGATTATCCTGCAGGAACTGCTCGCCACCGAGGACATCGTGTCACGAATGCCCATGAAAGTTGATGTACGGACGCACTGTGTGGCGATGAGCATACCACACATAAAATACTACTGCATTCTGGTAGGTGAACGAATGCCTCTGTCACAGGTCCTCTGCAGGACAAAGATGATGCCAATGATGCAGACTCGAATTCTGACAATATACTTGTACGCTTCGGGTCCCATGAGAGAGGGAATCCTTTCCTTCCGTGTACGGCCGCCACAATCAGATCATTTTCACCCTGCGCTCGGTTTCCTCCGGTTACAGGCTAGGACTAATGCATGTGTGGTATTTGACTGTGCACAACAGGGTCGTTATTGTGGATGGATAACACCGATGCAATTAGCGAACATTAAACGAGCAAAAAACGGCAATTACCACGCACGGACAAGGACAGCGTATATTGGCTACCTCAGCGTCGCGCTGGTGGCGGTGCTCGGAATGAAGGTTGTTAGAGCCGCTTGTCATGAGTAGTTTTTGTTCTGCAGGTGGAGCGTAGCCTCACTGTAAAGTGAACGTAGTTGGTATTGATGATACTCACTTACATTTGTATTTTTATGGGAAGTTAAGGTGACAATTTTCAATGAATCTAAATACGAATATAGTGTTCATCTATTACGGAATTTCAGTACAAAAACATTTAGACTGGAAATATGCAATGGTACAGCAGTGTGGCACGAACCGAAGCCATAGTTTTCTGAGGGCAAAATATAATCTGTGCCCAGGGCGTCATGCCGGATTTCTATAGCTGAAAACAACACAAGGGAAATAGTATAATGGAATAAATATATTGCGGTATTTGTCAAGCATTTCAAAAAGAATATTTTCTGGACGAAGGTATTCAAAACAGTAGTTTGCAGCAAAATACAACCATATCCATCCATCGCAATACATATGGCATGAAAACCGCAAAGCATGTGCCATCATTAATACATAAAACAAGGTACTTGTGTGGCAGATATGGAATAAGTCACCAAAAGGACAACATTCTTTAGACTACAGAGCATTACTGAAGTTGCTCAGCCATGATACAGGCACGCTGGGGGGAGGGCTTTGGGGAGCACTAAAAGCACGCTGCCGACCCAACACTGACATTTGTGGCAAGTTCAGGACCGGACTTCGATGTCTGAAAATAATCATTTTCCTTTAAAAATTAGACGACTTCGGAAACCGATGACTTCTTCGGAAGTTGAAACGTACCACACAAAAATGATGTTGCATGGCGCGTACGGTATGCGGTATGACTAGATCAACATTAAGGCTCCCGACATGCACCTACTAATGGCTAAGTTCCTTGATCATTACAAAAGTCAAAACACGAGTGAGTTCACCCCGGGGTAGACTTTTTTAAAATCCCACCCCTACTTTACCGCCCCTACCCAACACAGCCAACCATGCTGATCGACATGTTATGTTGATTGGCTAAATAAGATTGAAAACTTCTGATAAAAAAGTTCATTATAATTGTATCTGCCCTAGGATAACAACTCATAACATGTTTCCTGTCTTACGTACGTTGATATAGCACACTATACGAAAGGACAATGAACACTGTTGTAACGTAGTTCAGGATTCATCATGCTTCTGGCCCGCTCTAAAAGGAATGCTGTCTGACTCACCCGATGACTGTAATCAAAATGTTGTGGTTATGTGTACCGACTTGCATCCGTTGTAGATAGGTTAGGAACTCCGGAATGTGCCTTCAGCACGTAGCCAGCATATGAGTACTTGTGAATCACCATTAGCGGCCATATTGTCCAGAGGTGTGCAAAATGTGTATCACCAATCGCCGGCGGGCAATGATGCCCCGTCACTAGTCTGGCCGCCAATCATAGTACCGAGGGTGGAGCCACCTCCCGGCTGGACGGCGCTGAAATGTATTGTGACAGGGAGAGCCGAGAGAGCGGCCAGCGCGCGCAGGTCTTACCTGCCGTTGTTGCCGTTGCTTGTAGTGTCGGCAGACGCAGTTTAAAATTGTCTGTCGACACTTGTCACCTTTTCGGCCCTTTATTGCAACTATACAATATAAAGTAAAACGTACCGCCATCTTTAAACAGGCGTTATCGCAACGCGAAGTCCTAGACTATTCACGCAGCCAACGAAGGAGACTTCACTACACTGTGTTTCCTGTGTATTCGCTAAAAACTGATTTACTTTAGCTTTGTCTATGATTCCATCAATACCACGAATATCTAATTTTGTCCACTTGCACTTCCGCACGAATAATATGACTTGTGTCGTATACCCGTAATGACGGGAAGACCAGAATAGACTCGGCTGCTCAATGCCGATGGAAACGTAAGTCTCTAAGCGGGAAAGTAAATACAAAGCTATGCTTTTACTACAGGTAATACTGAAATTATACGGGCACCCCCGCATCCGTTTACTGAGTATTTGCACTCCTCTTGACATGATGCTTTGGCGATATTTATAACAATATGCTTGCACTAAAATGCACCAACATGGACAATTTAGGCACAGCTCTAAGCGAACTATGATCAGATTGTGAGAGATCGCTGATCTGTTGGGCCTCTTCGTGTGTTGAAAACTCAGATGATGCCAATGGTCTCATCACCAAATATTAACATCATGGCTTCGCTCAGCAGAAGATATGCTACCAAAGTATTCGCAGAATTTGCATCGAGTTAAGCATCATACCAATAATACCACTCAAATGCAGCAAGTTCGTCCCAATAATCAACTATGCTCATTTCCGGTGCCGTGACACCGTTTGGCCGAATACTAGTAAAGCACCGTAAGGGGACCTTACAACAAGTCAGCATCAATCTTATGGAGGACATTTAACATCACATGGTTTACACTAACTAATCAGTTTTATTCGCCTCGAAGTGGCTAGATAGGTATGCCTCCATCCATCGGGGACGTCAGTAAGCAGTGTGTCCAGGCCAAGAGTTCAGGGTGGGTCGATCTATGGCACAATTGCTCTGTTGTACTGAGCGTGGGCAGAGCATCGAGAAAATGGAAGGATATGTCGGGGATGATCTTCTTGTTTTGTGGCTTGGCATGTTTACCGCTTTGCTAAAAATTCAACGTTGGTAACTTCAGTCAAGGACGTTAAATGACTGGGGAGTAACCATAGGACTTTTTAGGTATTTTATTTCTATGCAACACCTACAGATGGAAGACAAAGCTTCTAAGGTTTGCATTGTCTTCAATCGATACCCCGAGCAATGCTGGACCAGTCCATTCCTCCGCCAGATGTCTTCCAGGAGGGCACCGGCCCATGCCACGGCATATACCTCCGAGGAGGGCACCGGCCCATGCCACGCATGTACCTCCGAGGAGGGCACTGGCCCATGCCACGGCATATACCTCCGAGGAGGGCACCGGCCCATGCCACGACGTGTACCTTCGAGGAGGGCACCGGCCCATGCCACGGCATATACTTCCGAGGAGGGCACCGGCCCATGCCACGACGTGTACCTCCGAGGAGGGCACCGGCCCATGCCACGACATATACCTCCGAGGAGGGCACTGGGCCATGCCACGGCACATACCTCCGAGGAGGGCACCGGTCCATGCCACGACATATACTTCCGAGGAGGGAACCGGCCCATGCCACGGCACATACCTCCGAGGAGGGCACCGGTCCATGCCACGACATATACCTCCGAGGAGGGAACCGGCCCATGCCACGGCACATACCTACGAGGAGGGCACCGGCCCATGCCACGCATATACCTCCGAGGAGGGCACCGGCCCATGCCACGGCACATACCTCCGAGGAGGGCACTGGGCCATGCCACGGCACATACCTCCGAGGAGGGCACCGGCCCATGCCACGACATATACCTCCGAGGAGGGCACCGGCCCATGCCACGGCATATACCTCCGAGGAGGGCACCGGCCCATGCCACGGCATATACCTCCGAGGAGGGCACCGGCCCATGCCACGGCATATACCTCCGAGGAGGGCACCGGCCCATGCCACGGCATATACCTCCGAGGAGGGCACCGGCCCATGCCACGGCATATACCTCCCAGGAGGGTACGGCCTATGTCTCCCGCCAAATATCAACATACCACCGACGCATGCTTCTGGTTTCAGGAGGACACTGGCTCACGTCTCCCGCCAAATATCAACATACTACCGACGCATGCGTCCGGTTTCAGGATGCCGGCCCATGCCTTCGGCAAATTATTTTCAGGAGGAAACGGGCCGACGACACTAGCATATACTTATCAGGACGACACCAGCTCATGTCTCCGCCATATACCACCGAGCCCATGATTCCGCCTTATATCACCGGGCTCGTGCCTCTGCCATATACCGCCAAGCGTGTGCTCCAGTGCATACCGCGGACGCGTGCCGCTGGCATATACTTACAGGAGGATAGCAGCACAGCCTGACAGAAGATACCTAGCATCGATTTTACTGCGGTCATCTTGATCCCGGCCTCCAAAGGTTTTCAGATGGCAGTACATTGTTCAATTGTCTGGGCGGATCCCAACGATGCCTACTTGGTGCAATTGCTCCGAATTGCACGCTGTCTGTCCTAACACTCGTAGAAGAATTTGAGGCACTTACAGAGGAGTGTGATGGCCTCGTTTACGGGCCGGCACAGCATTGGGACCGACGGTCAGCTGGTCGGATCGTAATGCAGTCCCGTTTTACGAGACATTGATGTTTGGGCAATGACCGTGTGATGATCCGTTGAGTGCTCATTGGACAACGTGACGCTTGCATTAGCTGTATGTTGTCCGTCTAATTTGTTTGACATGAGCACTTCGTTGTTGGCGTTTTATCACTGATGCAGGCTTCCACTGTCAGTTACCTCTTTTGCCGGCGTCGTGTGCCAATGTTGCACACGCTGTGTGTTGTTTCTTATGCTTTGTATGGACGTGAACTCGTCCCGTGCAAATTGACTGCCATCTTGGTGCAGCGCATGCAGCATGCGATGTCCGAGTTAAGCAACTGGTATGCACTTGCATTCAGATGCTGAGTTGCTTTTCGTGGTAGCGTAAGTAACTGAATACCTGGAGGCCCAAATCATAATCAGACCGGTGGCCTCGACAATTCGCATTACCAGTCATCAGAACGACTCCACGTACAGCCCGCACTCTTTCCGAAAATGTCATAGTGCATGGCCTCGGCATGTGCCCATAATACGCGTACGTACAATGGTGAGTGCGAGCAATCGTTACGGACCAGGAAGGCGACACCTTATTGGTGACCGTGTCCAAATGCTAGTCGGCCCGTCAAGGAAGGCAGGCCAACCGAATTTTTGTTTAATCTGGCAAATACTAGCTACGCTATGGTTCAAACAAGGAGAGTAATTTATGCCAATGTTATGTTTGTTTGAAGGTCATTTGCATTAAACCAGCTTATATACGTCCGGAAAATTGCACGCAAGCGGAGTGCTGGGTGATCAGAAGAGGCCATATCACTTAGTGTCATAGTGCTGGGTGCTCAGAAGAAGCCATATCATTGAGTAAGCAGCAGAGTGGTGGGTGCTCAGAAGAGGCCATATCACTCAGCAACATAGTGCTGTGTGCTCAGAAGAGACTATATCACTCAGCATCATAGTGCTGGGTGCTCAGAAGAGGCCATATCACTCAGCAACATGGTGTTGGGTGCTCAGAAGAGGTCATGCCACTGCATGAGCGGAGGAGATTTTGGTGCTCAAAGAGGCCATATCACTGAGTGAGCAGCTGAGTTCGAAGAACTACGAACTAAGCACAAAGTTATCCCCGAAGTCAACTTATGCCACGCCGTTATCTGGAAGGATTTTTTGTTTGAATTACGATAGCCACAATGCCGGGTCACTTATGAGTAAAGGCCATTAAAGGAACTGGTAAGCCCATCCGAAAAGAAAAACTGTGAGCAGCTGATTTATATTTTGTATAGCTATGTTAGCATTCGATGGCATGCATACTTGCATGAACTGAAATATTGTGGCAGGAGTGCTTTACAATGCTGAGATCCGTCTCCTATCCATCCCAGCCGGGATATGTTTAGCCCATGTTTATGTGCACGATACTTTGAATACGAAGGCGCGATTCCTGACGTAACCTAAGGCGATAATTTCGATGTGACGTGGGACAAATTCTGTCCGATGCAATGTCGGCCGTGTTTAAACTGTGTTTAACAGGTTTGTCTCGCGCAGGATAACAGCAATAAAAAAACTAGACTGTGTAAAGGAATATCACGCCACTGATCAGTTAATGTGGATTTGATACATTGGGTTGGCTTAAGCTGCACTTAGCATAAGGAGCCAGATATGTGACGTAGTGCAGAATTGAATCGGTTCATGATAGCATCATAATATTATCAATGTCCGATTGTGTCTTAATTTGTCAGTATAATCTAGTGTAGTGCACAGATGATTGGATTTCTTCTGAAAATCATGGACACTTGCGAAATGGTCGACATCTTCACTTGCGTCCACTTTTCCCCTCCCCTTGGCTTCGCGACTGCCCCACGCCGGGTTTCGGTCTTGCTCGGACCCTAAACGATAATATAGCCTCGTTCACCCCCTAGCTTGTGCAGCAGGCGAGTTAGGGTGCGATTCGGGCCGACTTTGTGTCGAATGACTCAGAGATGCTGCGTCGTGGGAGGGGCGCTGAGCGTGTGGCAGCTGGGAGCTAGCGTCAATATCGGCCCATAAACGCCGCCCGCCACTGATGTCGCACATAAACTGCCGGGCGGCGGTGCTACCTGGCGCACCGCTGATCGTTGTGTCAGCGCGTCGTGACGTCACGCTGGTGCGGCGTGCTTCCGGCGCCGACACCTGAACCGACGAGGGTCGGGGAGGCGCGGACTGGTGAGTTCAGCTCGGTGTGGCGCCGACACCTGAACCGACGAGGGCCGGGGGAGGCGCGGACTGGTGAGTTCAGCTCGGTGTGGCGCCGACACCTGAACCGACGAGGGCCGGGGAGGCGCGGACTGGTGAGTTCAGCTCGGTCTGGCGCCGACACCTGAACCGACGAGGGCCGGGGGAGGCGCGGACTGGTGAGTTCAGCTCGGTGTGGCGCCGACACCTGAACCGACGAGGGCCGGGGGGAGGCGCGGACTGGTGAGTTCAGCTCGGTGTGGCGCCGACACCTGAACCGACGAGGGCCGGGGAGGCGCGGACTGGTGAGTTCAGCTCGGTCTGGCGCCGACACCTGAACCGACGAGGGCCGGGGGAGGCGCGGACTGGTGAGTTCAGCTCGGTGTGGCGCCGACACCTGAACCGACGAGGGCCGGGGAGGCGCGGACTGGTGAGTTCAGCTCGGTGTGGCGCCGACACCTGAACCGACGAGGGCCGGGGGAGGCGCGGACTGGTGAGTTCAGCTCGGTGTGGCGCCGACACCTGAACCGACGAGGGCCGGGGGAGGCGCGGACTGGTGAGTTCAGCTCGGTGTGGCGCCGACACCTGAACCGACGAGGGCCGGGGAGGCGCGGACTGGTGAGTTCAGCTCGGTCTGGCGCCGACACCTGAACCGACGAGGGCCGGGGAGGCGCGGACTGGTGAGTTCAGCTCGGTGTGGCGCCGACACCTGAACTGACGAGGGTCGGTGGAGGCGCGGACTGGTGAGTTCAGCTCGGTGTGGCGCCGACACCTGAACCGACGAGGGTCGGTGGAGGCGCGGACTGGTGAGTTCAGCTCGGTGTGGCGCCGACACCTGAACCGACGAGGGTCGGTGGAGGCGCGGACTGGTGAGCTCAGTCCAGCCTGGAGCCGACTAAACGGCTCCCATGGTATGGGCTCCTGGTAGTCGTGGCGATACATGAACATTCGTACATTGACTTTGGAAGGGACCCGCCCAACTCACCGACTCGACTGAGAAGGAGGACACGACTGATCCGCATGACTTATTGTGTTGTCGACAGTACATTTCCATTATATACAACTATAGCTGAATGTGTTAAATATAAACATTTATGCATAAGCAGCAGCATCACAGCAGGATACTATTCCACAATGGTACATGTCCTGGGGTCTGATCGTCCTTGAGCCTGGCTAACTCGTCTCAGACATTGCTGCTCAATAAACGTTGCATGATATTTTACGTATGCGTGTGCAGCACTGGCGATCTGAGGTTAAAACTGAAAATGCATCATTCAGGTCTGGTCATGGCCAATTCAGTGATTGGCTGATATTGCTGTGACACTGATATATATTGTGCGACATGAAGTACTTTCCATGCAACACTGAATGAACACCGCCGGTCCAGTGATAACCTAGTTCTTCTCAATAGCAAGCTCCCAGTGCCCTTCCGCTGAAGTGGTTGTAATTACGTATTGAAGAATATTTCCGCAAATCCTAAGCCAGAGTTGGTCAAATGTGAGTATTTCTTTTCTACTTTTCTAGAGATGATAGGGATGAGAGGCAAGGCCGAACCATAATTGTAGATTTGTGAAGGAAAATCTTTGAAAATAACGTGACAGAAAAATCAAGTGGCAGAACCCCAGCATTAACTTTTGTTTCAACCCGATTTTTGGTCTTGGAGTATGGATCAAGTTGGACCAGAACTGAGAGCTTCCCATCCCCTAATACGGACTGACTAGATGCGACAGGGTAGCCATGAAAGGCATCAGTCGCATACGTACATCAAGTTCAGTAATTCAACATAAGTAATTCCTTTGAACAACGTGCCGTCCTTGTGGCTGTGCACCACTACGAGAGGACACTCTTCCTGTTTCAGTTCACCGCTGCAAGAGGGCAGTCTCCCTATTACCATGCACCGCTACGAGAGGGTACTCTTCCTGTGGGCATGTACCTCTGCAAGAGGGCACTCTCCCTGTGGCCACACACCCCTGCGAGAGGACACTCTCCCTGTGGCCACACATCCCTGCGAGAGGACACTCTCCCTGTGGCCACACACCCCTGCGAGAGGACACTCTCCCTGTGGCCACACACCCCTGCGAGAGGGCACTCTCCCTGTGGCCACACACCCCTGCGAGAGGGCACTCTCCCTGTGACTATGTACCCCTGCGAGAGGACACTCTCCCTGTGGCCACACACCCCTGCGAGAGGGCACTCTCCCTGTGGCCACACACCCCTGCGAGAGGGCACTCTCCCTGTGGCCACACACCCCTGCGAGAGGACACTCTCCCTGTGGCCACACACCCCTGCGAGAGGGCACTCTTCCTGTGGGCATGTACCTCTGCAAGAGGGCACTCTCCCTGTGGCCACACACCCCTGCGAGAGGACACTCTCCCTGTGGCCACATATCCCTGCGAGAGGACACTCTCCCTGTGGCCACACACCCCTGCGAGAGGGCACTCTCCCTGTGGCCACACACCCCAGCGAGAGGACACTCTCCCTGTGACTATGTACCCCTGCGAGAGGACACTCTCCCTGTGGCCACACACCCCTGCGAGAGGACACTCTCCCTGTGGCCACACACCCCTGCGAGAGGACACTCTCCCTGTGACTATGTACCCCAGCGAGAGGACACTCTCCCTGTGGCCACACACCCCTGCGAGAGGACACTCTCCCTGTGGCCACACACCTGCACCCCTGCGAGAGGACACTCTCCCTGTGACCACACACCCCTGCCAGAGGACACTCTCCCTGTGGCCACACATCCCTGCGAGAGGACACTCTCCCTGTGGCCACACACCTCTGCGAGAGGACACTCTCCCTGTGACCACACACCCCTGCGAGAGGACACTCTCCCTGTGACCACACACCCCTGCGAGAGGACACTCTCCCTGTGACTATGTACCCCTGCGAGAGTACACTCTCCTTCTGTCCGTGCAACCATGCGAGACGCCACTCTCCCTATGGCTGTTCACTTCTACGAAAGGAAACTATCCCCCTGTGGCCACACACCTCTGCGAGAGGACACTCTCCCTGTGACCACACACCCCTGCGAGAGGACACTCTCCCTGTGGCCACACACCCCTGCCAGAGGACACTCTCCCTGTGGCCACACACCCCTGCGAGAGGGTACTCTCCCTGTGACTATGTACCCCAGCGAGAGGACACTCTCCTTCTGTCCGTGCAACCATGCGAGACGCCACTCTCCCTACGGCTGTTCACTTCTACGAAAGGAAACTATCCCCGTTGCCTAAGACAGTCAGCTGAGCAGCTATGAGGTGGTCAGCTGAGGGCTATTACGGAGAGCACCGCCTGCTTGCTAAATCTGACTCTCGTCATTGCCCATGACTCGGGCCTCAATGTTCTGCAATATATTATCCATGGCGCGACCAGAGTGTCAGACAGTCATCCGCGAACTGACACGGGAATTCCTGCGTAAATGTAAAATTGAGCCGCTCAGAACAGAGAATCCAATACCAAGATGGGAACACACATAAATTAATTGAATCGAAAACAGTAGGAGTGAGAGAAGCAGGCGTGAAAACGCAAAGAAAGAGGAATACAAAGCCAAGAAGAACGAGACAGATGAATAGGAAGAAGAAAGAGAACCGATGGAACGACAGAGAGAAAGAGAGAGAGAGAGAGAGAGAGAGAGAAAAAAAAAAAGAGAGGGGGAGAGGGGGGGGGGGAGGGGGGGGGGGGGGGGGGGGGAGAGAGAGAGAGAGAGAGAGAGAGAGAGAGAGAGAGAGAGAGAGAGAGAGAGAGAGAGGAGGAGAGAGAGGGGGGGGGGGGGGGGGAGAGAGAGAGAGAGAGAGAGAGAGAGAGAGAGAGAGAGAGAGAGAGAGAGAGAGAGAGAGAGAGAGAGAGAGAGAATGAACACGGGGCACTGTTCGCCCAGTTTAGTGCCATGTTGACATACTCAACAACTGTACCAGTCGTGGTTGATATCGGCAGCCATAGATGAACATTAACCCGAGACCAGCCAGACGGCAAATCCAACTTCGCCAGTAGGAGAATCTTGAGAGACCTATCCCACCATACTAACTTTCGAACTACGTAAGCTAAGGTGAAGTAGAAAACAACGCCAGGAAGCAAGGAAGGATCACTGAGAGCCTCACGCGTTCAATACAGCTGCATCTTAGTCAACAGCAAAGTCACCATAGCACAAACGTGAATGTTCACGGCCCATTGGACTCTCCATTCTCTCCACTCACGGCCATCTCCACTCCATTAATTGTATCAACTCTTGCCACCCTTTCCACTCTTTCCACCATTTCCACTCTTTCCACTCTTTCCACTCTATTCATTATATGCATTATATCCAGTCTATCCACTATATGCACTCTTTCCACTCTATCCACTCTTTCCACTCTTTCAACTTTACCCACTCTATCCACTCTCAACTCTTCACTCGCCCTCTCTCCTCTCTCTCTCACTTTCTCACTAACTCACTCACTCACTCAGTCAGTCATACATAATCAGCTGATGTATATAAATATATATATATATATATATATATATTAGGGTGGTTCTTAGTATATAGGGAACAAATAAACACAGGAAAGTACTTCTTCCTACCCCTGGGAATTGTTCCTTTGGGAGCAAAAAAACGTGTGAAGAAAGTTTTGTTCAAATCCGATCGTAATAACATGTTGCACATCGACCTCGTAAATATACCCAATATCTGGCTCCAGGTCCCCCTCCCGCAGGAGTGTACACACTGCTCAGGAGTATTATCCGCTCAAAGACGGGGGTATCGTGGGGGCCAAACCACTCATTGTTGCCTGGTCTGGGCAAGTGGCGTCTTTTTTGTGTCTGGAAACTGCTTCCGGTGGGCCGCCACTACCTGGAGGAGGAACTGAAGCTGCTCCTCATCCTTGGTCAGCGACCGGTTGTATTCATTGATGAGGGCCACTCCACGTTCCGCATGGTCGTTGACCACTGCCAGCTTGTGGACCACTGCTGCCGCCGCCTTGAACGGCTCCCGTTCCTCCCACGTCTCCGGGGGGAGGTCCAGGAACGACTTGTCCAGGTTGAGCTTCTCGAAGAAGCCGAGCGTTCGATCCGTGACGAAATCTTCAAGATGGACACTGCGGATAGATTTATTCGGCAACATGACCCTCTTCGGAGCTGACTCCTCCCTCTCACCGCTCTCTTGCCTTGTAGCCATCGCCATCGCCTTCTTCCTGTCAACGGAGACTTCGGGTCGAAAAAGGCGAGCCCAACCAGCTCCTCCGACAGGTACCAGAGGTGGTTGGAGAGTTTCTTCAAGGCAACGTTCCCAACCTCGGCGCCAATCTTTCCGTACGTGTCCAGAGCCTTCAGTAGATCCAGACCGAGTCGAGGAGCTTGAGCGGGGAACCCTGCCTTCATCCACGCCATTGGGTACACTCTCGCAGAGAAGACGCACATCTTCATCAGTGCGTTCTCTTCTCTTCTTGAGGGAGAATGGATCGCGAAACATCCATACCTTGAACAAATAGATGATCTTACTCATCCAACGTGCCTGATGCATTGGTCCAGGAGCTCGAAACCGGACGCCGCGAGCAGGAACCCCCCAAGGAAGATGATGACAAGCTCGACCAGCTCCTTGTAATCATCGCGCAAGTCGCTGCGATCCTGAAGAACTTGCATTGCCAAGCCCAGGCCTTCGTCCTTCATGTCCTGCAGAAGAGTTGCTACCTCTGCACTCTGCATCCCTGTGGTGAAGGCTTCGCGGTCAATGTTCTCCCAGTAGGTCTGGAAGTGTTTGAAGAGGAGGACATCGGGGGAAGAGGAGGCTCCGAGGAGATGGGTGAAGACGGCTTGAACCATGACTTCCAGGATATGGTGTCGGCAGGCAAAGTGAAGCGTGTCCTTCTTGAGCTGTTGTTCAATGAGCACACAGGCGCCATTGTTCCTGCCAGTGTTCGCAGCCGTGGTGTCGAACGACAGTCCGGCCACCTGATCTGCAACTCTCCATTCCTCCAGAGCGGACGCCACGGCGCGAGCGATGTCGTGTCCCGTCCCGCTGGCAAGCTTGGCAACACTCAGTAGCTGAGATGTTCCCTTCCCTGTAACAAGAATGGGAAGCCTGTCCACATGGTCTTTGGTGGTTAGGTCAGACATCAGCTTGCCATCCCAATGGACAATAAGCGGAGTGTCCGCTCGGAACTCTTCCTTGAGCTTGGAGGCCAGTGCTTCCCGGTGCTTTCTCCGATGACGGCGGATGGAAGAGCGGGTGATGTCTAGCTCCTTGACATCGCGTCCGAGAACACTAGCAGTCGCAGTCAGGACGTGAACGGCCGTCATCGATCCGTCATCTTCGTCCTGTCCAACGTTGCCGCAAGAGCTGGACTGATCATGTTGGTGGTGGCTCTCCGGATCCGTTTCCGCGGACTCGCTCCGCCAACAGCATCACGGACTTCGGCAGCTTCAGCAGACGACTCTGTATCAGATGCGCTGGAACTGGTGGAGGACTCCAGCTCTACCACTGCGGACGAAGACGTTGCCTCTTCTTGCGCGCGCCTCTGTTGCTCCAGCTCTCTCTCCGTTCTCTGGCATCGTCGAGCTTCTTGTCCAGCAAGGACAGTATCCATATTCCCCATCCTCCCCCGTCGGCCTGGTTCGCGTTGGGCAAGCAGAAACGCCTTATCATCCGCATTCGTCATCGTCTTCAAGGCGTCTGCGTGGGCCACGTCGAAGAGATTCTCCAAGACGATCATGAACGCCTCCTCCTTGGCCACCTGCGGCACCGAGCGTCGATGCTTCCCCTTCTTCAGGAGCTCGTACTCCCGATGCAGCTTCTCCATTTTCGTCACCACGTTGTCCTTCCTCATCATGGGAATCCGAACCATGCTCCAGTATCGCGCCACCATGGGAGCAACGACAAGCGTCACATCACGGAGCGACGTCTTCTTCAACTGTAAGTTGTGCAGAATAACGGTTAAGACATCGCCGTTAGATGGAAGTTTGGACCCCACCAGCTCTGGCTCAGGCACAACAAGGAAATCTTTGCCACGTGTAGCCATAATAATCTGAGAAAAAGAAGAGAGGGGTGAGGTTAATGCAATACCGATACTGCCTAAGTACACTGGTGTACTTACTGTGGTAAAGTAAAAATTTCAACGTCATGGCACTGTGGTAGAGTAAAAAATCTGAGGTAGAGTCAAAAATCAACTTCGATGTGCAGCATCTTCACACGAGCCGATTTTGAAGAAAAAAAGTACCTACGCGGTTTTTGCATGTATATGAACATATTCCCGGGGTAGGAGCAACATAATTCAAACTTTTGATTTTAAGGACCACCCTAATATATATATATATATGAAGTTGAATCGTCATGAAGCGGCACTTTCCACTGTCGGGGGACGTGGCCTTCCCATAAGGAGGGCACATGTTCCTAGTGATATCCACTCCTGCATCTGCCCCTGCTTGACACGAGCGCCGCATTTATCAGCGGTCAGTCGTAGGGGCGAAGTTCTAGTTTGGTTGTTCTAAGTCAGATTTATAAATACAAAATTTGTTTGCCACATGTTCTACTTGCATCACATTCGTTTAGTTGCACTGGTGAGCACAGCAGCGCAAGTCCAGCATCGTGCCACATTTTTCATACGGTGTGACGAGACGTTCATCCAGCTCGAAGGACACGACTGGAGTGGTACGGCAGGGGCTAAGCTCAGCTAAGCAATTTATAACATTCCAAACATTGTTCTACGGCCTTTTGAAAGAAACAATGGCGGGATATTTGCTCAAGGAAACAATTCCACAACATAAACAACTCTCCAGCGTCAGGCTATTTGTTGTCTAGCAGCAGTCCACTCTGCTGTACAGGGTCCTTTGAACCAATGTCCGTTTGTCACGCGATACAATGCATGTCGATTTCCCTCGGTTTGACGTAAAATATGGCCAAATGCGAGCTTTATCTGCAACAGTATGGATACTAAAGACGTCTGCTCGAGGTTCCGATAAATCGTCTGCCTCCATTCCCTGGGATGTGCTTGGTGGTTGTTTCTGAACAGCGATGGCCCCTTTGTTGAACATCACTTTTCATCTCGGGCGTGCTCGCAAGAGGAAGGGGCATTGCGGCTAGGGTACGGTGAGAAATTTTGTAAAAGTATACACTTAATGGGAATGCTTACACGCACAGGGAAGACCTTCGTCGTACAAACAACGCAATACATGATATGTAGAATGAATTGCATTCTTCTAGAAAACAACCTGCATCATTCAGCATACATAACTTGAGGGAACCTGAGGGTGGCCGGTAAGGCAGTGTGCCCTGTGGCATTATCTAGCCTGAGGGAGTCCATCCAAATAAATCATACCCAAGCCAAGCCAAGGAAATCTGTCTTTCCGGTCAGATCCTTACACCCCATCTCGGGGGGGGGGAGCGGTTAGTAACCCCCTCTAAAATCCAAACTGAGCATCGCATGAAAACGAAACAGATGTCATTGGAAAGCGCTCGACGAGTAGGGTCCGGGTCCCGCACAAAAACAACTTCCCCCAAAAATGATGTCACTACCGGGCTAGATTTTCACGACTTTTCACGACTTACTTTATGTTTTTGGCTCTGGGAGTTCATTTTGGTGGATATATGAAAACACAAAATTTACTTTTAATGAGAAACGTAAAGCAAAATCGAACAGGGCATTCATTTTTTTTGCCCTCCCCCCCCAAAAAAAAGAAGTTTTTTTTATTTCAAAATTTTGAGTTTTCAAGTTTTCTTGAATTTTTCTTTACCAATGGGTAGAGCAGACCGAAAAACGTTGTTGGAAGTCAACTTGCCCTAATAAAAATGCTTACTTTAGCCAGAAGCCTCTATTTGAACTGCAATTTGGCAAATACGCAAAAATTAAAATGTAGTCAAAAACGGAAAAAGAGAAAAATTCCACTCGAATGTTTCGTTGCATCCGTAAAGATAGCAAACGCTGAAAGTTTCATTAAAATATCTGTATCCGTTGAAGTGTGACGACTGGTTGAACTTTTTTGCAGGTGACCTCACTTGATCTTGTCTATCTCGTTGACCCTAGATGACCTGACTTCAAAATTTTGAATCACCATGTCAAATTGATGTGGGAAAAGGTATGCCAAATTTGGGCGCGCTGCCGTGCGCCGTACGTCCACTATCCGCGAAAGACCTGCTGGGGGCGGTTGAAGACCCCCCTCCCTCGAGACGGGACGGGTTAAGAGGCGAACCTATACCGTTTCCGCAACACCCATTGCCTGAGGGAGACCTCAGGGACGACTGTGCATCACAAGTGGAACACATCAGCCTGCACAGGACCTAAGGGTCACCTTGTGGACATGGCAGTTGTAGTTGGAGGCACAGTCTGCCACCCGCAGGACCTGAGGGTCACCTTGCGGGCATTGCAGTTGCAGTGAGATACTCCCGTCTGCCGTCCGGCAGGTACCGCCACGCACGGAGCGGACCACCATGGACTACTGTCCCTGATCGGTTCGCAGCCACAACATCCAGCCAATGAGCAACAGGAGTGATGGCGCGTTGGTGACGTGACAGACGCGTCGTGCATAACATCAATGACGTCACGGACACGGCCGAGCGGTGACCGCCAGAGGGTTATCAACGTGTCAAATCAGTCGACTAAATTAGCGCATAATTGTCAGGCTAGAATTGATATACGAAGGCCTCATGTGTATCGGGTATGATGTGTATGTGGCCACATATACATGATTATAATGACATCGCACCGACATTATGCCTGAGAAATAGCCGTTTTTCGGTGACCGACACTGGAAAACAGCACGTTGGAGCGATTATCTCTGACAAGATCACGAGGAGCAAACACTGGTAAAGAAAATAATGTGTGTACGTGTAAGAATGCGTTATGCACCTCCACCAAGGACTGTCAGTTCAGTACCTACATATTTATAGTTAATTACATATCAACTAGGCGGCTACGTCACTCTTACTGTGACCGCGACGACGCACATTGTACATTGCAGTGAGGTAATATTGCATGCAGCTGCAGGGGAATGTCCACAACAGAATGTATGCGGACAAAGAACATTCCGCGGCCATAAACAGTTGTAAAGTAGCGTGATATGCACTGCATGGGTCACGTCACGTTGCTGTAGGTTTATGTCATCGTATACATACGATGACATAAACCTACAGCATTCTTGTCTGACCCACTCACTCATACATGTATGAGTGAGTGGGTCAGACAAGAACATCCTGCTCCGTAATCCGTGCTAGGTTAGAATTGTCCAGTTCCCTCATATGATCATGAAGATGCACCGCAGTGAGAGGCTGTGATCGCCTAAACTGACATGCACGCATACTCACCGTGGTACTGTCGGCGGACGGTACCAAATGCCCGCAGCAAATGCATAATCATATACCAGAGTGGAATTAACACGCGCCCTGGAGGGCCTCTGAAAATTACGCGCACTGGAGGTGGGGGGCGGATTCCGACAAGCCATGCCAGGCAAAAATGTGCGTGGCATGGCTTGTCATCGTTATGGATCCTGTGATTGTGTTTAAATGCTCCAAAATTGGCATTAATGATATTTCGGACATTGCTAATAATGCAATACAGATCCCAGATCCGCCATTTAACCTCAGATCACCAATATAGGAGCACTTTATCAGGCCATTACCTGCTCCAGTTACCGGAACCTGGCTGCCCACCCAACTGCTCCGTTGAGCGGCTCGGCACAATCGGCTTCGCAAAGAAAGGAGTGAAATACATGAATAAAGTATAGGAACGCTAAGGCACACAATGACAAACAGTAGATTTCCGGATGTGTAGGGAGTAACATGCAAAGTGACATCAACTGCATCGCAGTCATTTCCATTAATGACAACATTCCAGTTGACCAAGTTTGGTTCCATTTGCCTGCCATGATGACCTCGGTGACCTAACATGACTTTTAAATTAGATAGCATAACAATATGCATCAAACAAGTCGCCAAGAACAAGTTGTCAAGAACACTTCACTTTTGCCAATATACCTACGGAAAGGGCATCAGCGCCGATTTTTGTGGTCTGGCGCTGCAAATTAAAAAAATAACTTTAACGGCCCGTAACTTAAAAACTTTTCGGCCGATTTCCATTCTTCTAACTTTAAACAATGTGCCGATCATTTCCGAGCAGGTACGATAAATATGGCGTATATCGGCTGGTACAATATGGAGTTATGTACGACAAATCGAAGTGGTGGGCGGATTTTGCTCTCGAACCCTCCAAGGCGTATGTTAACCTGTCATGAACTTGACCTGACTTGACCTTAGTGACCTGACATAACTTTGAATTAATTTAGCATAGCAATATACATCAAACAAGTCGCTAGTGTTGCCAAGAACACTTCCTTTTTGCCAATATGCGGGAAGCGCATCAGCACTGATATTTGTGGTCTGGCGCTGATAATTTTTGTAAAACTTTATCGACCCCTAACTGGAAAAAAAAATTCGGTCCATTTTCGTTTTTCGTACTTTAAGCAACGTGCCGGCCATTTCTAAGCAGGTACACAAACAATGGCGTGTATCGGCCGGTTGTCGCTCCGGTAGCTCAGTTGGTTAGAGCGCTGGCCTGCACTGGTCTCCCCTGTCCTGGCAAGACAGGGTTCGAGTCGCTTCGCGCGCTGGCGTTTAGCCCCCGGTCGGGAGTGTCAGTTGACAGCTGGCCCGATAAGGCCGGAGACGAGCTACCGGGCGGCCGTGTCGGTGCATTGACGGCGCGTTAAACTTTCGATAAAAATTCTGCCGTTGAACTGGAGTTCATGGATCGGGTGATGGGACCAGGGTTCACGCAACAAGCTCTGCTTTGCAATAGAACCCTGGTTCCTAAAGGCACTCCAGCAACAACTCGGACCAATTTTTTAAAATTAATTATGAAAAAACTGGAGCTAACGAAAAACCGAACGGGTGCGCGGATTTCGCCCCCCCTCCAGGGCGCGTGTTAAGCAGGATACCACTTGTCGGTTGTTTGCACTGTCTCTCGAACATTTGTGTTATCCCACTAGGAAGCCAAGTTATCTGTTGTAATAACGGCCTTAAGCTGTTCCATGTGATGTTATTTATCGCTATGTGTACGGGACCGGCTTTCACGAACTGAGACGGTATCCTAGAATCAAAAAGTCGGCGAATCTCTCCGCATTCAGCATGAAACAAATGTGGTGCTTCCACAGATGCAATATTGGATTTATCTGCCGTGCATAATTTCATCCTCATGCCGGCTAGAATGGGAACAAGAACAGCCGTGCGTAAATTACACTGAAAATATGCACGGCGGAAAATATATGTTCTTCGGCTTCCAGTCCATTGCTGAAATATCGAGAAGAAATAGCTAGGTGATCTATGTGCATAAAGATCCGACCATTTTTTATGTACTTAATGGTGGCAATAATCCTGACATTGGGAGGAATGAATGCATTACTTGCGATAATATATCATCTTTTACCATTTGATGCAAGTGTACTTCAACAAGCCTCAAGCAGCTAGCTATCTGTAGTGGTTCAAGAATAAAACAAACTTCAAGGGGAGGAAGAAAAGTGGTTCCCATAAACATATGACAAGAAGGTCATTTAAAGGGTCTCTAGAAGTCTCTAGAAGCGCGCAGGATGGGAAGGGGGTGCATATTCACCACCCCTCTGTGGCGTCACATTGTATCAGTGCTGATTAATCACCGAGATTCAGAAGAGATTCAGAAGAGATTCAGAGATTCACCGAGATTATGAGATTCAGAGATTCACCGAGATTAAGAGATTCAGAAGACTCACTACGCAAGAAAAATTGGGATGCTATATGAATATGGGAGTCCATGAGACTATGTATACATGTTTCATGTGTGTGGATATGCTGAGACATTGTCAGACTGATTTGTGTGATAATGCACATGCATGTACACTTTTCCCTCATAACACTTTTCACTTTGTGGCCCCAGGAGTGCCCTGGCGTTACTAGCTTGCTACCTAGCTGAGGTGCTCATGGGGCTACTTCTACTAATAACTGGTGGTGGCCTATCTGCAAAAAAAGACAAATAAAAAGATGCAAATAGTTATAGTGAACTGAAGGTGTGGAGAGTAATGACATGTATATTGGCATCCTGAGGCATTCCTAAGCTGGCTGTCCTAACTTTTGAATAGTTGGCGATGGGAAAGCCCAATAGCAATCGAGCCTGTAACAGTGCGTGTAGCCAAATAGGATAAGGCTACTGCATACGAAACAGGGGTCGACATTAGGATAAAAAAGAATATGTTCAAGTACAACAGCATTAGCGCCCTATGACAGATCAATCATGGTCAAAGTAGATCTTTTGTTAAAATGCAAATCTCTTGGGTTACGTGTATTTCATCTATGCTGAACATCCTTAAAAGAACGATGTGCTGCGTATCAGTTCACTGTTCGTGGATTCAAATATTTGAAACAGCAGGCCTTCAGCTGTGTTGTTTCATTACTTTCATATGCGTGCGATCTAGGAGCAAGCTTGCAGCTTGCTCAGTCTGTCCGAGTGTTGAGTTTGCAACTCCTACATCCACGTTCCCAAGCAATGGATTGTTACGTTCACCGCAAGCTTCCCTATGTTTCCGAAGGGTCAGCGCCGGTGCGAATCAGTTTGTGCTGCACTTCATTCGCCTTGCTTTGTTCAACGTTTAGCGGATCCCGTGAACCAGGGAATCGCCAGTGTAAGGGAGAGCTGCAGTATCGACGAATAAACTACTTCGCGCCTCCCCCCACGTGATCCGTTCGGTTGAATTTGGTTAGCTTTGCCATATCTAAGTCACGAAAATCATGACGCTCGTATGCAAGCCTGTCACATGATGTTTTCAGCAGAAGCAGCAACGGCTATCGGTGCATTGATGTAAGTTCAGCCATCCAGCCATGACTTTCACACCCTTGGCGACACCCATGATGACACCCCTACCATAAATCGAAAACCAGCATTCTTGGCATATCACGGATCAAATTAGAGAACGCGTTGAGGCAGCTCTTCTCTTCTGGTGGCACCGCCAATGCTCCGGAAGCGCCACCAAACGACGTGACGGCAGGTTCTCTAAAAAGTCTACATCCCATCATGCACAACACCAGAGCAGCGACGGGCAGCTGGACGCAGCCGCTTCATTCTCTCACGAGCGGTCCCGCCACATCCGTCAGGGTCAGTTCTGCACTGCCGTCAGCTGGCGGGCTGGTTACCCCCCCCCCCCATTCCTGACTCCACACTCCTCTACCCCAGCTGTTAATCCTCCCCCCATGACGCGTCTGCTGCTGAATCGCGCCCGGGCGCATGGGGTGGTGGTCGCGGGGTCATGCCGGTCACGAGGTTAGGCGGGTCACGAGGTTACGCGGGTCAAGAGGCTCCACTGGTCACGAGGTTACACGGGTTACGATGTTGCGCGGGTCAAGAGGTTACGCAGGTCACACTACCTCACGAAACACTGGCTTGCTCGGAGCATCGAATCTCACGCACGGGTAAAATTGTATAATAACCTGGAAGCAAATGAATGTAATAGTGCTACCACCGCAAAGTGTTCGATGACAGAAAATCTGTAGATTATCAAGCTAATTAGAGAAGAGCATTGGTGGCAGGCCAGCTGGGGCTATGCCCTTCAACCGACATACACTGTCACTGGACAGATGAGCGCTACAATCCAGTTGGGTACAACATATACGGTATTACACCAACCACAATATTGCACGGAATACGTAGATACACCTGAACTATGCGTAGTTCGCAATTGCGAAAGAGAGCATAAGGTAGTGTTAGCTCATGCTATTCAGTGATATTTGGTAGCAATTGTTCACACTCGCACGTCCGGGGGGAAGATGTTTGCCCCCCCCCCCCTAAGATCTCTAGAACTATGCTAGCTGGCGACAAAAGGAAAACGACTTTGGATAGCTGGTGATGGGCTCTATCGAAAGTGTTTCAGTCATTTTTTTTTCGCTCAGGTCAACATTCAGGTCACTGGGTCAGCATAGGTCAAATTCGACCAGATCAGGTGAGACTCAGATATTGACACATATCTCAGGACCTGTAGCAGAGAGAAACAAACGGCGAACGCTATTCGACAGTCCTTGAAATGCGCTACCGACAATAGACGGTGTAATTGAAGGTCAGTTCAACCGAAACGCAGGTCAAGGTCATGAAGGCATGACCTCAGGTCAAGGTCATGAAGCCGCCTAGGGAGGTCATGTAATGCATCAATCGACATGTCTTGGCGATACAAGCACAATGCCGGTAATTTCAGCCTTCTAGCTCAATGCAGTGCGATATAATGCGCAGAAAGGTGAAGTGAGCTCAGGTGACCTCAGAGACCTTGGTGAGGTCACTGAGGAAAAATATAATCGGTAACACTGAGCATAGCTTCCATCTACATACCACAACCGTTGTGAGATCATTCCGAGCGCAAATATGTAACCAGGAAACATTTGTATATTTTACCATAGCCCTATAATGGGGAAGCCATGGCCGCGACATGACCTAAGGTCAATACTACGAAAAAAACCGACATACATATTATGGTCCCTGATGAGATCATGACATGTTGTAAGTTTGAAATCAATCGCCCAATTATTGTGGAAGATATGCCACCTAGAACTCCGAGTGTAGTTGTGTCACTTCGCCTGACCTGGTGACCTGACCTGAGATGACCCAGGATTAAAAGTATGTGAGGATATGCGAAAAAGAACAGTGAACACATATGCGAGGCTTGGCCTTGGTAACCCGATTAGTTTGGCGGTAAATGAGGAAAAACCGGAGGGGGGCAGATATCTGCCCTCCCCCCCGGACGTGCGCGGGTTAAAATGGTGTTGGTACTTACAAATGTTGATACAATGCGATACCATGCTCAATAAGCTTGCTAGCATACATGAAGAAAAAGGAAAGTAGAATGAATGCGAGCTAACATTCTACTATATGAATATTACGATGACAAAATATGGCTGTAGTTTGGTTAAAATGGTCTTTGTAGTTTGGGCGGGTTTGGGCGGATCCGGCTGCTTTATCCGCGTTGTATGAACTTGAACCAGGCGTATTAGATTGATTGAGATTGAACTGGGTTGGATTGTGTGGGATGAGTTGTGATTTCTCTAAGTGGGTTCAGTTCGGCAGAATTTTATTTGGTTTTAATTTCGCTATATTTATTTTTATTGTATCTAGCTGGATTCTGTCCTGGCTAAAGCTGGGCTAGGATTGGTTGCGTTTCGTTTGCTTGGTTTGGCTTTGGTTGGCTCCGTCGTCGCTGGACTGAACTGAAATACACCGAGCGCAGTTGATTTGGGCCATTCTGGGCTGTGTTACTTAGGTTTGTGCTGAGTCGGGGCATGTCGCGGAAGCTCAGTTGATGGTAAAGTGGGAGAGACTAGGTGGTTGCTGTGTCGCCCATGTTCCGCCGTCGCGATCTGCGTACACAAGGACTGATGTACGGTACTTGCCCGGCTACCTTGTGCATTCAAGCGTTTCTTACTACGATCCATTGGCCGACGCAAACACCTGCTTACGAACTTTGGCAATCCAATGCATCCTTGTATTTCCATTTCCATTCATCTTCGGCATCGTCGCCATAGTAAAACATAGCCGAACATACTTCAAACAAACACACGCGAACACCAGGTGTCTCCCTGGTTAATGCCTACTGAGTTACAATCTTCTCGACGAAATGTGACATTTCAAAATTTCGGGATGACAAGCTAAGATGAGAAAAGGTGTAGGGAGAATGGTATCCAGGATAGATGAACAATACGTGAGGGAGGGGTTGTAGAGTGGGCAGGTGCAATTTTCATGAGCCTGCCCGAGCCCGGCCGAGCCTGGCCGAAGGCGAGACAACCGAGCGGCTGCCGCCACGCCGCACCGGCGGCTCGCCGAGTCGCATCGTGGACGCGTCCGACGTCCGGTACCGCAAACAGCTGCGGTTGACGAGGCGCCGGCTGTTGGCCGCCGGCGTGCCGCGCCACCAAATGGCGCCACTCATCGGCGCACAAAGTGCCCGCCGGGGAAATCACTCCGTTCGACAGGCACCGTGTCCAATCGGCGTCGGCGGGCGAGCTGGCGGCGGCGCGTCCGCCCACGCCCGATCACGCGCTCCACACTGGGACACCGGCCACTTAGGGCGCGGCCCAGAGATGGGCTGTCGGCAGCGCCGACAATGCGTGACTCGCCCGCCGCACCCAATCCCCGCCCCGATGGAATTGCATTTGTAACTGCAGTGAATGTGTGGCATCCGGGTGGGATGTCGGGGCGGCTATTTGCACGGCTTTAGTTGACGCCGATGTCTGCCGTGTGAGTGTAGCCTGGCTGCCCGGAGAGCGAGCACGTTGTGGCAAACGTGAGCAATGCTTGAGTCAGGTTTGCTGAACTCCAACCACGTAGGTTGGCGGAATTCTGGCCTAGGTTTGTCGACGATTTGGTTTCTGGCAACTTTCCCATGGTTGCGGGACTGCTCTGTTCAAGTTCAAGAACTTGGACATAACCAATGGTTCATGCCGCGTATTCACGTCCATCATATTTGGTCCGCCCCGCCTTTTAGGAGTCATTTTACGCTCCCTTAGGTTTGCAATGGATAATGAAAAGGCGCAGCAGCGCACTGGCGCTTGGAATGCCTTTTCCCACATTAATTTGGCACGATGTGCAAAATTGTTAGGCCAGGTCATCTGTGATCAACGAGTGAGTCAAAGTCAAATGAGGCCACCGTCAAAAATGTTCATCCAGTTGTCACGCCTTGACGGATGAAGGCATTTGATGATATTCTCTGTGTTTGCTTATCTTGAGTGATACCACAAAACGCACCAGGGAAAATCTTGATTTGTTTGTTTTCGATGACTCATTAGTTTTGCATATTTATCCAGTTGTGGTCAAATCCAAAAGTCTGGCTGTGGTGAGCATTTTTATGGGGTCAAGGTGACTTAAAGCAATGTTTTTTTTTGTTTCGGCCAGGCCTACCTCGTAGAAAAAGTAAATACTTTATCAACTTCTTTTTTATCCTAAAAATGCAAATACTATGCAGATTTTTCCTGGGACACCAATTTTTACTCACGATCGATTTCGCCATCATTTTCCAAAATAATTTATGTTTTTATGTCCCCAAACATGAGCTACCCTGAGCCAAAAACATGACGTTAGTCGTGATTTCATAGATCTCCTAGTGACGTCACGCGTTGGAGGAGAACATTCTTGGGATAATTTCGGGAATTATTCTCCAAATGCTTTCCGATGATATCACGTTCATTTTCGTGCAATTCGTGCAAACAAGAAGTTAGAAGGGGTATAAGAGCCCCCACCCCACCCTTACTCCCGAAACTAGGTGTGAGCGTTTGACCGGAAAGACGGCGCGGATTGATGACATACTCGTGACATATTACATGATAGGTGGATGCTTCCCCTGCAACAATCCTCCTAAACGTCTTGTCACATAATTTAAATCACAAATCGATGGTATTGCATCAATGACACACCATTGATGTAGTTTCTTGAATAAGTGATATATATATAGTCCTGATTCTCCTGCCCAGTGACCTTTCCAGGCCAGTCAATGTTATTGGGCCCGGGAGAGAAGCTTACCTTGAACGAAACGTGCCGTGTGGCTCTCTGACAAACTAGAATGAAACGCCGTTTTATCCTCGAGTGACCAAGCGTATTTTCACGAGCTAGGCTTCCCGAACCTTGTCCAGATAATAGAATGCTGCAAATGCCCTGAAGAACATCTCATGATCAGCTTACTTCAAGATGTGCTTGCAAAGGGTGATGCTAGTTTCCGGCGATGAATGGTGTAGATGGCAGCGGTGGCGGTCCACTACAGCAACAGCAGGACCTCTGCTACCGCCGGGTCATGTTTTGGCGGTGCCAGATTGTCAGCAACAGCAGGACGTCTGTCACCTTCAGGTCACGTGTTGGCAGTGCCGGCAGGACGTCTGCCAACTTCAGGTCATGGTTGGCGGTGCCAGATGGTCTGCAACGGCAGGACGTCTGTCACCTCCAGGTCACGTGTTGTCGGCGCCGGCAGGACGCGTGCCACCTGGACACAGACGATCAGTTCTTCCGGTTAAGTGCAGTCAGGCCATTGGCTTTACGACACCTCGACCGTTGAGTCATGTAGCGTCGCCATCTCGCACGTCGATTGGTTGCGGGCGTAGCAGCTAGTGACAGGTGAGGCTCGAACCCACAATCTTTCGATTGTGAGACGGGCAACTTACCGCTAGACTACTCGTCTTCGGAGTGCATTCGCCGCTGGAGCAGCACGTTGTTATGTGCGCGCGCAGTCTGAAGGTGTGATGTGTGTGCGTGTGTGTGCAAGAGTTTCAATTGGTCAGTGGGCTGGCGTCCGGCGGAGCATGCTGCAGAGTGACGGCGGGCCGTCCGATGATTAGTTACTTACCCGGATCGGCACCGATTGGTCCTAGGATCCTCGAATTATCCTAGTAGGTGTATGCATCTCTTCCCACACTAAAATCATTCGTCATTTGGTGTACTTGTTCCTTTGAATGTAACTGCGCATGCGATTTTATGCAGGCTTTAGGTGCCTGCTAAACACATTTTAAGCCTGTATACAACACGTAGCGATAGGAGTGTAAGCATCGTGGCAAATATGGAGCAGGGGTCATGGGCAAGCATAAAAGTGGAAGCGGAAGGTGCTTTCCCTTATGCAGAAGACATGCAGACAACCTGCATATCTACTATCACCTGACGTAGACATATAATATTCGCATGGTGTATGGATAGGTGTTCGATATGTCAAATATTAATACAAAAACGAGTATATGTACACCATAACAATTGGGGCTTTGGGTTTCCCTTCTCTCTTCCACGTTGCAGCGATATTGGACATCAAGCCTAAGGCGCTAGCGTTTAGGAAGCAACTTGAAGTGTTCCTGCCGTAACAACTGATGTTTCATTTCAGTGAATGTAACGGCATGAGTATTCAATTCATTGTAATGAGTATTGGGAGCAACATGGTGTAGTACCGCGCCGCTATACGCCACCATGCTGAGTATTTCTCGAAGTTTGACATCCATTGGATGAATTGGCTATCCTGAATGTCCTGATGGAAAAGATGCAGACATACCGATTATAAGCAGCAATTACTGATGCAAACGGCAAATGCGGAACATATACTGTACTAGCTGAAGCACATGAAGTTACGATTGTTGGGGTGTACGATTGCTTGTGTCACATGTGCCCAGGGGAACATATGACTCCAGAAGTTGCATGAACGCTAGCACCTGGAGGAACCAGGCAAGGCAATATTTTCAGAAGACGGAACAGCACGCCGATGTGATATACAACTGGATCCGAAAACAAAGTGAGGGTGATGCAAAAGGTTGTACACCACAACAGCATGCCTAAGTTTATGAATTAATACTGGAAGTGACCAACCAACTGAACATGAGCATAGCTATTGCTGGGATTGGGTACGCCATTGCATTCCCAAGAGTTTCTCAATTTCGCAACACGCTTCGAGCAGCTGAATATTCAGCATCCCAGGGTGTGAGCGAGCCGCTGAAATTGGAGCAGTCCAGTTGTTAGCGAACCGCTGGGTGTAGCGGCAATGAGCGAGCCGTTTGGGCGGATTGTATTGTCAGTGCGGAATCGAGTCCCACCCACGGCTCTCAGCGTCCGTGTGTATTCGTAATTTTGTCAGTGCACCTGCGAACAAAAAAGAAAGCCACATCCACCGTACGTCACGCAACATCATGCTGTTGAACACATTGAAGGGAAGTCGACAAATCGCAAACAAAAGCCACGCTCTGTCCATTGTCGTCACAGCAGACTTTGGGTGGTGGGCACGGCAAGTCAGCGCTTACGCCGATCTTCCCACGCAACGCCACAAGCCAACAGCTAAATTGTTTACTCTCGCGTCCCAGGGACACCGGGGAACGCGTGCCCCGGTGCTCTGTGATGGCGACACCTAGGGTTCTACCCTAAGCCTCCCTGCGGAGCTGACATGGAGCGGTTTCATGTGGCCCATGGCTATCATACAGGAGCTCAGTGTGGCCCTGTGGTGGGGATAGCCGGGCCGCCGGGACTCCGACCGAGGCCATGGGCCTCTGTGCCGGATCGTAAACCGCTGCTGTCATCGATCTGGTCTTGTCTGCCTGTGTCCTCAAGTCGCCGTCACAGCATGAACGCCCAACACGAAGCACCCATAAAGCTCTGGGCCAGTGGTTGGTACATACCGCTGAGACCGGTGCAATGGTTGATTTTGAGTGGCAGCACTCGTGAGAAGTGCGGCAGTACTCAGGGTAGAACATAGGGCAGTACTCGAGATGAGACCCGTGACGGTTTTCAGGATGAGACGTGTGACGGTATTCAGGATGAGACGTGTGATGGTGTTCAGGATGAGACGTGTGACAGTGTTCAGGATGAGACGTGTGACGGTGTTCAAGATGAGACGCGTGACGATGCTTAGAATAAGACCTGTGACGATGTTCAAGAAAAGACGTGTGACGATGTTCAGGATGAGTCGTTGGACGGCGCTCAGAATAAGACGTGTGACGGTACTCAGAATAAGACGTATGACGGTGCTCAGGATGAAACGTGTGACGGTGCTCAGGATGAGACATACGACGGTGTTCAAGATGAGATATGCAACGGTGCTCAGGATAAGACGTGTGGCGGTGCTCAAGATGAGACGGGTGGTACTCAGGATGAGACGTGTGACGGTGCCTAGAATAAGATGTGTGGCAATGCTCAGAACATGACATTTTTGGGGGGGGAAGGTGATGAGGTCCCGGTGCCCAGGGGGGAAAAAATGGGGAAGTTTAAATGTGTCAGAACATGACATTTTGTAGCGGTGAGAGTGTGATGAGTCGCAGTGCTCAGGGTGGAACATGTGGCAGTGTTCAGCACACGTGTGGCAATGCTCAGAACATGACATTTTGTAGCGGTGAGAATGTGATGAGTCGCAGTGCTCAGGGTGGAACATTTGACAGTGTTCAGCATACGTGTGGCAGCTCTCAGGACGGGAAGCGTTACACTGTTCAGTACCAGACGTCTTGTAATGCACGGCATGAGGCTGTCGGCGGTGGCAGTTTTCAGGGGTTGGCGATGCAGGTATTGTTTAGCCCTGCGTTGAAGGTGCGTTATGTTTAGCATATATTTTTGTGAAGTTAAAATGTCATCAAATATGCTATGAATATACATAATTTTGGAACACCTTATTCTGCTGGCCCAAGAAATGTCCCCCTAAAAATAGCATACTCACAAGAAAATACCAAATTGCACTTGCTTCACCTCACTGCTTAAAAAATAACATTGTTGCTAGTTATGTACCAGATCTACTAATAAATGCGCACAACTAACGGAAGCCGCGAACATTTTAACATTCTACGATAATGTATTGTTCGGCTCCCTCGGTACCCTCGTCGAGATAGCATCCAACGGAACCCGGGGACTGTCCTGCAGCGTCCACACTCCACGTCCATGGACCACGACAGTGGCGCCACCTTTACTGAACGTTACCAGAGTGCAGCGCTATCACCCGGCCACGCGCCACAACTTGACGGTGCCGGCGAGTCGCTCCCTGTCGTTCCGGTTATCGCAGCAGGCAGCGGCCGGTGTGTCGGGAGACTGTGTAGTCAATTGTTGCCTGCATCGACACACCGGATACGGTGTGGTAGCACATGAGCAGTTCAGAGTCCCACACGGGCCAACCCACCCTGGACACGGTGCGGCGAAACATGAGTGTCAGGGCATCCCGTATTGAGAATAAGGGTCCAGCTGATCCGATGTCGCAGAGACAATCGGTCGGGTAACATCAGATGCAGATCAATACATTAACATATGAATAACAAACTGATACTATGCTAAAACCATAAACTTCAGAACAAGCATCCTAGCATCCCGAAATTGTAATTTGGTTTCATGTCACTGGCCTGTGCCAAACCAATTTCAGCGCTTCCTTTACGGCATGTAGCGCGTAAAATTAAGTCGAGGCCTATGTTTAACTCCGACAGTGACCACGAACTTGTGACCGGCATCCTGGTTTAAAATATGTGAAAAACCTCAATGACCTAAAGTCAGGTCAAGTATCATGCACATTCTACACTGTTAAATATTGCATGGCATGATTCTGCTCCTCCTGAAATAAATGCATGAATTAGGTTTCAGTCCCACAAATGTCGTGTGGTATAACCTCGAGTGACCAAACAATGCTCTCATATGGCATGACCTTATGATGGAACCTTATTTGACTTGACTAAATATTACCTTAGATTTACTTCCAAAGCCGTCTACACATGGGAAAAGTTCGAAGTGATCCCTTTATCAAGGTTCAACGAGATTACCTTGATAAAGGGAATCTTGATAAAGATTCCCTTTATCAAGGTTCAACCCTAGGTCACGCCGGGACCCTAGGTCCCGGCGTGACCTAGGGTCTCGTTGAACCTAGTGGACCTGACCATGCGGCGTGACCGGATCTCAACTTCGAAACAGACGCATACATTTTGCTTTATCGGGTATGTTGAAAGTATCAGATAATTTACCGAGTGGTCCTGCGAGGTTAAAAGAGCACCATAGTCCAATGTGGCTTCACTAGGATTGGCTAACAAATCAGGCCTTCTCTCTTTCTTCCAGCAGCGCGAGCGACATTTAATAAAACACATTGGGTGAGGGACGATGTATGTGAGGATTACAAAAAATATGGAATTGCTGCCACACACAGTTCCATGCTGAATTTACAAGATACTTGGCTCAAACTAGCAAAGGTCCCCTCCCCCCAACAAAAATTAAAGCGCAACATGCTTCTCATTTTGCCACCGAAACACGTGTTACAACCAACTTCAGCATATTATACAATCACATCACAAGGATATATAGTCGTTCTCTAAAGCACGGAAAGTGTTATTTCATGATAAAGAAATGTAGCATAAATATGGTACTCAACTGACCTGGCTGCCAGATATAATATATTTCGTCACATGATATCATTCAGTGGTCTAGACCTTGAACAGCAGAGGTTTCTTAAGTTGGCATGAGGTTCATAGTCTAGCGTTAATTTGTTGTGGCTATTGGAACAGTACCAGGGAGCTAATAATCATTAACCATCCCATCATGGCGGACCAATACTAACAGGAATCACTGCTCAATCACATATCTTGAGAAATGACTGAGCTGGTGGAGTTTATTGAATGCTGTTTGTCCGGTTAGATATATGATGCATTGAACAGTATTTACGCTTTGTAGAATAATGCGTTGTTTTAACCTGACCGTGGTGTTTACTCTCCGATTACGAGGATGACATTGATTAATTCACGTGAATCATATCACTAAGCTTCAAAAGCAACTAGTCAAATGCATTCAATTTACGCTGCATCACTGAATGGCTGGTACTTCAGCTGCTGCATGTGAGCATCATTAACTTCATTAGGTACTGTATGCTACTCGGCCAAAGAATATCAATATAGTGTTATGAACATGGAACACATGTATGCGCGTAGTATCATAAAGCATCACTTTCTGCAGCTCAGTGCATGATGCACAGGAAGATCTTAGTGCGCGTGTGGACGAAACAGCATGCCGCAGTTCATGAGTAATTAAAGCAATTGGTGGCCATCGATCAACATATATGGAGGAAAATTAGAAACTTTTGACCAGTCAGGCTACATCTCGGAATGTCAGCTTAGGTAGTTGAATCGTAGCCTGCCAGCGAACTCCATGGCAGACCCAAGCCACCGACAGCGACGTACTACGCTCAACGAGGAGGAGAGTCTGAACCTCATCGCCCAGCTGCTCTCCTGCTCCAGTCGTGTGCGTGATGCCATCTTCTTCGCTCCCGGGCCGCACTACCCACATAACCCGTACAGCGTAACGCAGACGCTGGACCGCGCCCACTGTCGTGGCGAGCACTGGATGCTCTACCCGGGTGGGTTTCTGCACGTGCGCGCCGACGGAAACAGCGAGCGACTCAACCTGTGGGACTGGGTGCGAGAAGCGCGAGTGTTCTTGCAACTGGTGCGCATCGGCTTTTTCCGCACCATGCGCGTGCGAAAGGCTTTCTCGCTGTGGCTGCGGACGGCGCGTGCCAACCGGTTTGAACGTCGGCGGCGGCGCTTGGCCAGGGCGCTGCGCTTCCAGGAGCCCTACCTGGCGCTGTTGACAGACGGCCTCGGCGAACTGCGTTGCGCGTTGGACCGATTACAGCCGCTGCCAGCCGAACTCTCCGAGACGACGTTCGTCGGTCATGCACTGGTTGCCGCCTGCCAAAAGCTGGCGGAGGTGTGTGAATGGCGAGCGAATATCGCCGTTCACGTTCTGCTAGACCGTCTGCACGCGCTCTGCTGTCAGCTGGTTAACGATCTGGCACGCGCTTGGCAGCGCTTACGCCGCGAGCGTTGCCCCAGCACTTACGACAGTCCGGTGCTGGGCACGGCACGAGAGCGCGTGGCCCGGCTGCGAAGCAGAGTGTCGCAATGTGAGAAGCTGGAGGCGATGCTGCCGGCTTTCACTCGCCTGTTGGCGGGCCTCGTGCGCTACCACGTGGACGCGTGCATGTCCACTGCGTTGACACCGTTGCGTCGCCACTTCACAGACCGTTGCCAGGCAATGATTCAGGTGCAATTGGAGATTGCAGTCGAGGAGTGCGAAGGCGGCGGTGACGATGTCAATCGCGGCACAAGTACGCAAGGAAACCTCAGACCCACACCTGGCGACGAGAAGCCCAGCCTGTCAGCGGCCCAACTGCGGTTGGTGCCGAGCCGCGCGCTGCTAGAGGCTCAGCTGCGCCAGGTATCGCGCTCGGCCACCTACAGTGTCAAGCTAGGAGCTGAGCGGGCGCTGCGGCCGCTATTGGCCTCATGGGCACGCAACCAACCTCCGATGTTCCAGAGTAGTTCGCCGGCAGAAAGAGTGCTCGCCAATGAGGTGCGGTTCGTTCATTGGATGCGTGACGACTCCTGGAGTTCTTTGGAGCACCAAACCCAATTGGTGAGCCAGCTCCCGGCTGCAGTGGCTCGTGATTTTACCATGATCAACGCCTTCCTTGAACAGCACGACTGGATCGTGTTGCTCTTCAACTATTGTAGGACGATGGAGGGTTGTCCAGTAAAGCCAGTCGAGCGACTAGCAGGTACAATACCTGAGTTGAAACAGCTGGTCGATTGGGATAGGAAGGTTCAACGTATGGTAGGCGTCTTCAATGTTCAGCTTCTCCAATTGAATATGGTGGACACCATAAAACAGCTGAAAGAGATCATTCAGCAGCGAGCTATGTTACTCAGCAGCTATGTTGTATCAGTGGTGGGTGAGATGAACGTAGATATGCGGAAAATTATTCGGGAGATTCCAGGAGACTTTGATGTGGATGAGAGAACGCAACTATCGCGTAGGTACCACCTCGTCATGGAGCTGATTCGCAACCCCTATCAGAAGTTCGAGGTTGTCGGAACAATTAATCGCTTCAGGGCGTTACTGGAGCACGCTGGCTGGCACGAACCAGAATGGAAGGCAGATTTGCTGGGTGAGGTCACAAATGCAGCAGAAGAACTTAATGTCCAGTGGACTTGCTACATGGACACCATCTATAGCAAGCATCTCGCATTACTCGATTGTCTGAACCATCGACGAGTGAGTGCACGTGATGAATACCAGCATGCGCTCCGGGCTGTCGACGCGTTGCAAATACAGTTCAACGACTTGCCGCGCTGGTTCGGTGCGTCTGACGTCATCATGAAGGCACTGATTCCAGGGTTCAATGTGGACATGGCGGAACAACTAACAGAGCGAATAACGACACTATTCGACGACGTAAATCTGCTGGAAGAATTGCTGCAGAAAATGCATGCGGCAATGGAGGAGACCCGGGAAGCGGAGAGAGTTATCCAGATTATCTTCCACGAGACCGCGGAGTCGCAGCACGTGCATGGCACATATAGCAGGATTCAGACCAAGGTGGCAGTATGGGCGAAGCTGCGAGACCTCTTAGCTATCACACGTGTGTGGCTTACTGACATGCGGAATAGTGACCTAAGGCGCACGCTTAAAAGTGGCCTGGACGCTTGGCAGGAGCAGCGGCGCCACTTCCTGTCAGACATCGGCAGCGAACGTCAGTTGATGCGCTTTTGGCGTGACCGTATGGAGGAGGTTCGCCGCCTAGCTGTTATGATGGAGGCAATGCAAGGCGACAGTGGTCAGGGTGGAGAATGGACGGCAATTGTTGGGAAAATGCGCTATATACTAGCCGAAAAGGACAGAAACGAGAAAGAAAGCAACCACGAGGCCACCATCGAAGACACAGCTCTGCCTGACCTGGGAGGTGGTGCTGGTTCTTCCAAAGAGACCGAGGAGGAGACATTAACTAAGCATGTCAGTGTGATCTTCGCACAGGTGAGCCTTCAAGAGAAGAACTTCACTGCAAAAGAGTTAGTAGACAGCATGAACGCCAGACTTACCAAGATTGAATTCACCATGCAGCGATATATACCGCAGTACATTATCGATCAGGGCATGCTGATGGCTGAGGTAGTGTACACTGTCACTCACGGGATCCACTTGGAGACTGAGATCATGTTTCAGGTGTCAGCCCTGCGTGCAGTAATTGAATGGAACATAGCGAACTCTTGGTGGCGTGAAGTTCTTGCGACCAACGAACGCTGGGAGCGGGCAGGACTAATCGTGCGCCGGCTGGTTGCCGTTCAGCGAAACTGGCTGCGTTTGCACCATCTAGCACATGTTGGTGTTGCGCCACAACTTCCTCCCCTCACCCTGTTGACAACAAAGTATTGCGCCTTCACTCGCATATTGAAGGAACAGCCACGCTTGCAGGCACACAATTTCAGTAGCTTGCTATGTCAATTGCGGGAAATGGAGCAACACTTAACTGAATACTTTTCGGCTGCTGGAGACGAATTGGAGGAGGAGGTACGGCGACAAAATCGCATGTTCTCCGGGACAGAGGGCGGGTGTGTACCAACAATCTTGGCCGGCGACATGGAACGCCAACTACGCATTCAAGCCGAGGAGGAGGGTCTTGTGCTGCACACATGCCAGGTTGAATCGCTGCTTGCCATACACCAAGCTCTCACCACGAATCGCATGGTGATCGTTGCTGGCGAGCCAGGAACCGGCAAATCCACCATGATACGCTTGCTGTTGTCGTCAAAGCAGCAAATCCTCGGCGGTTCTGTGGACGAGATGTACAGCGTTGGCAACACCGCGCGCAGCATCGCCCGCGTTGTGGTTGGTCCACGACCTCTCGACCAGGTGATAGCTTCGGCTCGTATGATGGGCACCCTGCCAAGTGTGGAGGAGTGGCTTGTGCTCGATCACGACTGGCAGAGGTTAGACGAACTAGTGGGCCGTATGTCTCCTGTTGTCAGCCAAAATGAAAACCTTTTGCTTGTAGTCGAGACATGCCGACTGGATGACCTCGGGCCGGCGGAACAGCGCGTGCCGTGTGTATCACTGGCGCGACACAAGCTATCTTGGCGAATGCTAGTCCGAGCGTGGCTTGGGAAAATCGCCAAGACAACGCTGTATCGAGGTGAGCTGGAAACGCTCCATCATCTTTCGGAACTCCTGTTCCCCTCAATGATAACTTTCCTTAGCCGACATCATACGACGCTGGGGCGTGCCTGCAATGCCGAAGAGCTCGTCTCCGGCTACTTCGGCTGCCACCATGTGAACATGTTCCGGCGGCTGTTCACGACGCTCATGGGCGGGTACGACTCCCTCCTGATCCGACACGGTGATGCCGGTCGCGTGGTGCCACGTGTGATGGCTCTGGCGTTCGTCTGGGCATTTGGAGGCGCACTCGAGCAGCGCCATCGCTCGGCGTTCGAAGTCGAGGCCCGTTGCCTGATGGCCAAGGTGTCCGGACTCGACTTCCCCCAGGACGGCGCCGTGTACGATCACACGCTGGACTCTCAAGCTTGCTGGCGTCGCTGGTCCGATGCGCCAGGTAAGCGTGTCTCCACCACCGGTAGACACTGGCACGTGCACGTTCCACAGCAGGCGAGCATCGCCTCGCTGATCGTCGCACTGCTGCGACACAACATCAACGTCCTGCTGTACGGGCGGCGCGGTAGCGGGAAGTCGCAAGTGTTGCGTCACGAGGTGGCTCCCGGCTTTCAGACGGTGTCGCTCGATCACGCTCCATACACAGATGTCGACACGGCACGTCATCACCTGGCCAGCCTCTGCCGTCGTATTGGCGTGGCCATTCCGAGGCCGGCTATCCTAATCGACGACTTGCACTACGCGACGAACGGCCACGCGGACGGTTTGCAGCATTTGGTGCGCGAACACATGCAGTTGGGCGGTTTCCGCGTCGGCCAAGATTTCGAATTCAGTTCGAATGGCGTGCTCCCGGTGTGTGCCACCGCTGTGGACGTGCCGGCAACGGTGGACAGGCAGGAGGGCTGCGCCACGCTGGCCGTTGGTGCTCGATTACGACACCGCAGCTTCGTTCTGGTTCTGCCAGAAACAGACGCTGCTCTGATCGCTGCTGTGTTCGGTCCCATCGTGCAGCAGAGCGTTGCCAAGTACCTGCCCGCCGGCATAGCTGCGCACAGTACGCTGTTCATAGACACATGGGTAGGGGCCACGTGTAAGCTGTATGCGTGGCTGCGGACGGAGCTGCGCCCGAATGCCGTGCACCCTGGCCGTGCTTTCAATTTGCATCATGTGTCTCGCTGCACGAGCCTGGCGCTGGAAAGCGCATGTCACTTACTGGACAACACTGGCATCAAAGGCACACAACGGGAACGAGTGAACTACATTTTGCCAGAGGTGTGGCACTACGCTGTTGATATTGTGTTTCAACAGCGACTCGACTGTGCAAATGACCGTGACAAGTTCAGTGAAGAAGCAGGCGCTATCGCAGCCAGCCTCAGTGAACGTTTTGATGTTGGTGATGTCAGCATATGTGAAGAGAGCTCTTCAACAGGCTCTCCGGATCGCCATAGCAATTCAAGACCACGAAGCAGATACAGAACTAAGCAATCTAAGGAGAGAGAAAGCTACCGTAACCGCAAATGGAGAACGAAGAGCAACAACAATATGACAAGCAGCCATGCCAGTAGGAAAACACACAAGGGAAAAGGGAAAAGATGTATGTCGAAGAAAATGAGCGCCAGAGGAAGAATCGAGATGAGACCAAATATTGCATATACAAACCAGCCTCAGGCCATTAACAGGACTTATGAAAGTGGTGCACCATCTAGTGCAACTGGTCAATCCACCAACTCAGGATCGGTCAGCAGTCCATATCAGAAACCAGGTCGCAAAGGATCGTTTCATCACTTTCTTCAGGAAACGTTTATTTCGGAGAATCGGCGACAAATTAATGAAAAACGGTATGGTAAGCATTACTACCAAGCACCGATATCGCGATACGTTAGGTTAGGTTTCTTGGGCAAGGGTCGTCGTGGCTCAAGTGACCCATCACTTAAAAACGCAGGAAAGGATGAACGAAGGCGCCCAGGTACACTTCACGGCAGGCTTCAACACGGCCATCTGGAAACAAGCCAATTTAACAGTGGTGTGGACAGGATCGTACGGCCGAACGCAACCAGGATACGTCTCATCCTCGCATCATCCGTCATAACGGACCAACTGAATCAGCGCTTAGACAGCACGGATGCCGAAGTGCTGCCCTCTACGGAGATTCCCGAGTATTTTCAGGGTCTTCTTGAACACATTATCAAACAGTTTGCAATGGCTCACCCGGACAGACTGCCAGGCGCGCTACCAACAGCCATGACAAACCTGCTCCTGATCATGGTTCAGTCGCTCTCTACATCTTGCCGCTGCACGACAATCTTGCGCGATTGCCGTACACCCGGTTTGCGAACCATCGCCCAGCTGGCATGCTCCATCACCGGTCACCAGTTTGTTGATTTACGGCGCCATGCAATCGCTCCGGATGAGGTGGCTCCAGAGCTGAGCCGCTGCGTCCTGCGGGCGCTCTTTGAGGGATGCAACCAATGTATATACGTGGCGGAGTCGTCACAAGCTCTTGAGCTGGTACACGGTGTAGTTGCATCGCGCTTGCCAGTGCAGCTGGTGTACGGACAAGTGTGGCGACTGGAGGCGGAACGTATGGGCGTACTAGACAGGCTGAAATATCTGGAGGATCGCGGAATGCTGCTACCAGTTGCCGGTAACTGCATTTCGCGTCATCTGCACGTGGTCGTTTCCTGCACTATTTCGGGAGATGAAGGATGTAGACATTTTCCTTCGCTGCAAATTCAGTCTCAGTGGCCAGCCTTTTTCAATTACTCAGTCATATATCTGCCCGACTGGCCGACTCAGAACTACGTTCAACTTGCTCAGCACTACATCAGCTCGATGGATGCTGGACTTGATGCACCATTTGTGTCGAATGCACTCGTGAAGCTTCATCTGGCAACATCCTACAGTCGTAGATACAGAATAAATTCGCTGTCCTTCCTCTACCAGTTGTGCGAAGCTTTTGTCAACTACTATCACGAGATCAATGACGACCTAACAAAGAAGCTAGGTCAAACGATAACGCATCTACGTGATTTGCACGCAGGAGAGAAGCTGTCAAACCTGGCAGCAGAAGAGGTATCAGAGATGACTGAGATTGTAACAAAAGTAAAGGAGGAGTATGCAGAGCTAAAGACATTTTCGGTGGACCTGCGCAAGCAAATCGCAAACAGTCGAGACCACCTGTACGAGATTTCGAAAAGACAAGCAACCGTCGCCTATCAATTGCATATGAAGCATCTGTGGTTAGATGAAACAAAACCCGAAATAAGTGATTTGCATCGCACGATGAGTGCCATCTCTGATACCGTAAACTTTCAAGAAATAATTGAGGAGATGAATCGGTTTACAGAAGCTCCCCAGTCAGTGAGAAGCTTATCAGCGTGCATGACCGTGCTGTTTGACAAAGAGCCATTGTGGGAAACCGCAGTGCAGCTTTTCAGAACCGAAGGGTTTGCACGTGTTCTTGCACTCGTGTCTTTTGACATCATATCCGAGGAGCATATTATACAGCTTGGTAATTACTTGTCTGAAAATGGGTCCGAGAAAATCATTGAACTATTGCAATCAGAGTGCCCAGTTGCCGTGCCTCTGTTGCAGTGGCTTCAGCAGTTGATGCTGTGTGCCCGAGTCTATTTAGATTTCATGTCCGGCGTGGCGGAGTCGTCTCGACTGTCAGAAGAGTTTGCTAGTTTACAGCTGACCATAGACAGTGCACGTGCCGAGCTAGAGGTGCTGGTAGAGAAGCGCGAACTGACACTCGAAAGACGTCGGATTGCCAGCGATGAGGTCTACGAGTGGACATCCAACTTAGCCCATGCATGTAGACGTCGTGATTGGCTGGCGATACTTGTGAGCTCTGTATGGCGCACGGGTACCTGCTCGGAAGGATCACGTGCTGTGGGGCACCGACTCTGCGACGACTTTGTTCGGCTGTACGATGCTCTGCGCCACCTGCCAGCCCACGCTGCTGTCATGGCGGCGGCCAGCACGTTTTCCGGCTGGCAGGGAACCGACGACAGGGTGCCTCTCGAGCTGTGGCTGGAACAGCTGGCCTGTTCGCAACCTCAGGCGTGCCAATGTGAGGCCGTAACGCTGCCATTTCCGCAGCTCGTCTCCCAGCAAGTTGAACATCTTCCAAATCGCCTTCGAGACTATGTGGAGACAGTACTGCCGAAATTTTGCTCGCATCCTCTCGAAACAGACGTTGGGGAGTTCCTTCGACGAGCTGTGATACCTTATTCATTTTGTCCCTCTGAGGTGGCGTTCTTTCAGAGACAAAGAGGATACGGCGACAACTATGCACTGTATGGTCGCATACTGCTTGCCATGGCGCTGCAGCGCAAGACATGTCAATTTTTGATAGTCTCCGATCCAGAGAGGAAGCTGCATTCCTTTCTGGAGGACATGAATATCACCATGCCCACAATGACTGAAGAATGTCTGCTTTCAAGGAATGTAGACATTGCCCAAGTTTCAGTAATCGGACCTTCAAGAGAGGCATCGATTCAGGGAATGCACAACCAAAAAGCAGGCCAGTTTCAGGTTATCACAGACACACAGGAATCTCGTAGATATTCATCCTTAAGCGAAGACCTCACGACGACTTTGTCAGGACAGTATATTGTGTCTCGCGAAAATATCGGTACAAAACAAGTCACTGGCCAGAATAAGAGGAAACTTGAAAACTCCGTCCAATTGAAAATACGAAAGCCTGTACAATATCCCGATACCACACTCGTCGTCGTTGACGACCCTGCAGCTATAGACATATCTTGGGTGCAACAGTTTGTGAAAAAAGTTGCGCAGACGCTTGTTGATCTGCTATCATGGACACGCTGTTCCAATTGCAGAACGGCTGCTCAGTGCCACCCACGGAATTCAGCACACTGTTACCCATGTAGATCTATCGATGGCAGTGGAATCGATATCCGGCCTGGTGAGTGGCGTGGTGGAACGTCGTCTACGGCCGCAGGTTCACACCAACGAGCGTACATACCTGGACGACTTATGCTACTGGCTTGGTCGCCGCACGCTTTTGGAGCATCAGCTGTTCGACGAATGGCCAGAGCTGCTAGTCCTCATGCGCAATCTCCAGCCTTCTGTTCGTAGGTCGTTTGGCTCGCTCGTGCCACGCACAATCGTTTCAGATCAGGTGACTGAGCCTCGAGCAGCCTCACTGCCAGTGCAGCACCACCCACGCCGTCGCCCTACGCTAACACTTCCGGTAGTGCGAGTGAGGGATGATGCGAGCACATTGACGACAGGATTCTCACTGTCGTCTGAGATTCTGGGCTCGGAGAGTGAAGTCGACTTACTAAGCGTGCTCAATAGGAGACGGCGTAGCACTAGTGCCTCTCTAAATCGTGCACGACATTGGCGGGAGCGAGTGGGTCCAGACTTGCAGCCGGTGCTTAGACGACGCAGCGATGACAGCAGAGCTGACCACTGCGTCTTGGCACTGCCCGTCGAAGAGAACTCTGATGAAAACGTTTTGTCCGATACTACTGATGACCACATACACGCGTCGGCTACAAATATCTCCCAAGCGTGCGTAGAACTGACCGAAAGTGCCTTGTCTTGCCCACTCATCGAAGGAAGCGAAATACGCGGAAGTAGTAATGCTGCGGATGGTAACATTGTGAGGCCTAAAATTGGTGGTAAAGTCAACTATCCGAATGACATTGTAAAACCTCCTAAAAGAAGCGGTAAGGTGAAATGTCGCCGGCCAACGATCAAAAAGCATCTACTCAGTACTCCACCTTTGACCTCAGGAGCATCTACACATGATGATAGCGCGCTTTTAGCAGAACCAACACTAATAGCGCGATCTAAGCTTCATCGACGACTCGGATTCAGCTTCGGACCCGTCCTTCCAAGTATTTTAGATGCAGTTCCTGAGAGTAATCCGAAAACGAATGATTTGCGTGGGAAATCTCGGAAACACGAAAGCAGTTCGGAAAGCCTCAAGCATGGCGATAGTCAATCATCTAGCACCAGCCAAATTTGTAGCGTCCATGATGATACCGCGCTTTTGACAGAACCGTCACTAATAGCGCGATCTAAGCTTCATCGACGGCTCGGATTCAGCTTTGGTCCCGCCCTTCCAAGTTTTTCAGGTGTAGTTCCTGAGAGTTATCCGAAAACGAATGATTTGCGTGGGAAATCTCGGAAACGCGAAAACAGTTTGAAAAGCGTTAAACATTGCGATAGTATATCGAATGACGCCAGAAAAATGTATAGCGTCCAGGATAGTGCTGGGGGCGTGAAACCCCTCTTTCGAGGACAAATGCCACATGTCAGAATGTCCACTTGTGAATATAGAGGCTCGGCCATTACCACTCTGCCGGGGAAAAGGTCTCAAACACGAAACGGGGTGCACCGTAGTGCTGAACCGCGTCGGCGCAAGTCTCGACCTAGTCGCCGTGCACGATCAATGTCGCCGTCCCGTCGCCATCGTGTGTCAGAGGACCAGTCGCCTTCGCTCCGACGGAAGAGGAGCCAACCGCTCCAGCCTCTGAATGCGATCGAACTCGCCAGGTGTCTGCTGCTCTCACTGAAGGCACGTGGGTCAGCCTTCCAGAAGGTGGTGGCCGAAGTGGACTCGATGGATTCTTGTGTGGTCAGCTGCCAGAGCCTCCTCGCCGAGGTAGCGGAACAGAAAGTAGCGCTGGCTCCTGTGTGTGCCTTCTTCACGGGTCTTTATTCGGCAGTGTCGTCACTGCACTTGCAGAACAATCGACTCACACTGGACACCTTCTGCTCCTGGCTGGGTATGTCCTTGCGTGCTCGTGCCACTGCTACGATCGACGATCGCAAGTCGGTTGAGTACTTCTGCTTGCTCGGCGGTGGCGACGTGCTGCCACGTCTGCTGGAGCGGGTTCCGACGATCTGCACCTCTCGTACCTGGTGCTGGCGGCACTGGCCTCCTCCGGCTGGACGGAACCGACGCGTCTGCGGCTGTTGGTGCGCAGCCCGCGGCCGCCGACGGCTGGCGCGACGACTGGCTGCCCGGCTGTCCCGACTGGGTGGCGGAGCGCGAGTGGCTGTCACTGAGGCGCTCGCACGTCGCCTGCCACCCATTCGGCATCTGGTGGCGGCACTGCATCCCGGCGACGACCGCGGCTGGAAGGAGGGGCTCCAGACCGGGCCGGACGTGCTGGATCGTGATGGTTTGGGCGTCGAGGAATTTACGCTCGTGTGGCGCGTCCTGAGACCCGACACCGTACTGGATGTGGCCAAGCAGCTGGTGAACTTCGCTCTTGGGCCGGCGACGCTACAGGGCCTGGACGAACTGCCCGACGGAGACGACGGCGCGCAGCTGCTGGTGCAGCATCTGGGCGAGTGCGTGCCCGCGCCGTCGTGCGCCGGAGTGCCGCTGCTGCTGATGGAAAAGCTATATGCGTATGTCGACGAATTGCTCGCCGTGCTGCGTCGTGAGCATCGGCTAACTATGGTCAGTGTGCTACCGTCATCAGGCAGGCGTGCCGGCCTGTGGTCGCACTTTTCATAGCGTCGGGCTGCGCGACGCCCGCGCACACCTGCAGCCGGGTTCTACGACGACTTTGTCGGACTTGCGCCAGCTGCCCTGACGGCTCGTCTTGGGCCAATTACCTCGGCTCGACGAGCTGGTAGCAGCCCTGTCGCATCGTTCGATCCCAGCCGGCTGGACACCGCCGGGCGACGCGTCCCAGCACGTGCTCCTGGCCTGCTGCATTTGAACCATAAGCGTCCGACACCTACAGGGATTCTGGGCAACACACGACGATCAACAGCGACCTCACGGCGAGCCCCCATACAGCTGAGCTCCGCTCAGCTGTTAAAGACCAGCTACCTGCCGAGCCTGCGGCTGGCGACGCGCCGCGCAGCTGCACCGCACCGCCGACGCGTGGCCGTGACGTGCTGGACGCCCAGCACCCGGAGCCGCGCCGCGCGTCCGCGTCCTGCTGGACACGCGTGTTTTGAGCCTCGCTCTGAAGCGCCACCTCGGTGAC